>SKCR01048903.1:0-98866 GCA_019454045.1 Zanthoxylum bungeanum | reverse complement strand
TATTGATATTTTGTAATCGGGGAAGACCAAGGATAATACATACATGACTATGGAGTGATCAACAAGATAATCTGAGTCTTCCTCTGCTGTCTTCATATAGTAAACTCGGTATGCACGAGCAACATTCTTTATCTCATCCGAGCTCCCAGTTAACCCAATTAGTTTTGGATGGAACTCTGATATTCGTCAATGCATGGAAATCAGTTAACACGGACCATGTCACAGTATATGCAAAGAAAATTAAAATAGTGCATTAACAAGAACCTTTGACATATTCGCGCACTTGCTCAATGGTATCCCTCTCAGGATCAACAGAGATGAAAACAGGCACAATGTCAATCCCTGCCTTTTCCTCTACAAGAATATAGACAAGATTGATAAAATAATTGCTGATGTAGAGAGAAGGAGAAAGAGAAACAATTGGATACAATCACAGAAAATATGCTACACTAGTTTCTTCCGTGTAACACGAATCCCACAACTTGGAAATAGATCTTGATCAAGTTTCTACAATGTGTTATGTCCAGGGACAACTCTTGGTTTGATTTTTATGCCAAACTAGATAATTCATAGTGCCCTTTATCTTTACCTTCATTCCAAGATAAATAGAGTAGGAGCTGTATTTAACGTAATAGTTACAGTCCTTACAGAGACAAAACTTACATATAAAAGATATCTACCTAACCTTCTGAAGTATGATGAGCGCAATAAATTGGAAAAATTGCAAATCGCTAAGGATGTGACTAGTTATATGGCTATGACTCATTCAAATTCAGGAAATATATTTTTATACAACATTCAGAAACATCATAGTAGAGCGAGAAAGAGTGTTCCCACAGTGATGCCAAATGTAACAATCCAGATAAAGGCTAGACTCACTTATTTTATCAACTGCAGCAGCTAGTTTTTGTAACTCATCTGGGCAGATATCGGGACAATGAGTGAAGCCAAAATACATCACTGTCCACTTCCCCAGAAAGTCATTTTCAGTTGCATTCTTCCCATCATGGTTTATAAGATTAAATGGCCCGCCGATGGCTGCTTTTCCCGCTGATGGCCCTTGTTTAACTGCTTGTGAAGCATTATTTATCTCTGCAGCAACAAAATCTTGTCAATAAATACAGAAAATTTAAAGATAAAAAAAAATGCTGCATTAGAGGTACAATTAGCCAAGCAATCTGACAATGCCAGATAGATTCTCTTATCATTGAAGAGCACATGATATGATAAATCCGCAAAACAGAAAATTATTGCACTGTCATTATATATATATATATATATAAATTCATGTTGCAACAAAACCTTAGAAAATAATCAAAACTCACCATAGAAATCTACCTTCAATATGTCGTTTCTTTTCCCTGTCATAGTACCATATTATTCCAGCTCCAGTCATAACCAGCAACATAAAACTCAACCACGAAACAGGCTGATCACCAAATAATAAAACAAAATCAAAATCAAAATCAAACAATTGACATATAGGCTCCAAGCTGATATTTCAAAAAATTTCATACTAGAATCTAAAATTTAAACAGAAATTATTGAAAAAGAGAGAGAGAAAGAAAAAATTACCCCGCCACGAACTGGTTTTCCAGTTTCGCTTTTGGCCTGATTCGAGTCTCCCGACTTCTCGCCACCTTCAAAATTAGGTTTTGAAATATTATTCAAAGCCGATTTTTCTGATTCAACGGCTCCAGTTGTTGTGCTGGTGCTTAAAAATCTTTGATTAGTCGCCAAAGATTGGAATCCAATACTGAGATGTAGAACCTGTGATATAAAAAAAAAACGAATAATCAACAAGTTAATTTTTTTAATTCAATATTATTAAATTTTTTTTATGGAAAATAAATTGGGAAGAAATAATGAGGAAACGAACCTGTTCCATTAGAGGGAGAGTTCGATGCTGAAGAGTGTTGGTGATTGGTGGTGATGGAATCTCCGGTCGGCATTTGCTAAGAGTTTGAAAATACAGACGTTGATGGAGGTTTCGAATATGTTTGGCGTTTCTCACTATAGCTGTCGCCATGGCCGTACTTCGCAGGTCGAGGTTGCGTGCCTGATTTCTATGCATTTCATTAAACCCTTTGCCAATGTAGTAATAACATTTGGATCCATATCTCTACAACAATTACATTTTTTGAAATTTTATTTTATTTTTTGAAATTTTAAATAAAAAGTTAGAAATATTGAGAAAAATTACATATTGAATTTGAATTAGGAGGAAAACTCGTCCTAAATGACAATCATAATTCAGAAATTTTAAACTAAAATTTGGGATTTGAGATAATTTTCACTGTGAAAATTTGATAAATTCTCGAAAGAAAATTTTAACAGCAATAAATGAAAAACTATTGGCAAATTACTTTACTGAGAGAAAAATTTCATTGGTAAAATTATTGTCGGCAACAAAATATCGACGGAAATGTCGTTGTTAAATTGTGGGCATTTACTCAGTGATATAACGATCAAATACTGATTAATTATTGATGAAAATTCATTCAATAATACTGACGACAAATTCCGGCAATAATTACTGATGGAATTTTTATGTTAGTAATTATCGACTGAAATTTCATTGGTAATAAGTCGGTTTTTTTTTTAAATCATAATTTTTTTTTCTAATTATAAATAAATATTAAATATGAGACATCAATTTTAGATATTCTAAGAATTTCAAATATCCGACGGTTATTTACCATTGAAATTTAACGTGATGTGGCAGTGACTAGTGAAAAATTCAATTTACCCATCAACGAAGGATCCAGATGTTAATTGTTAGTTTTTCCTGGGCATTGGACTCGGATGGCCGACGTTGCAGCCGAGGAAATTTATACTTGGGCTTATAAATTGATATGGCCTACTAATGTTGTTTTTATTATTGTTTGAAATATTTTAGACAATGTTATTTGAATAATTTAGTGAAAAAATGATTTTTAGACCGTTATAATGAAATGGTCATGTCATTGATTTAAAAAATGGTTATAAAAGATCCATTTTCAAATATATAGACTCTTTATTTAGACAAATCTTGAGGTCTGTCTATTAAAGATATGTGAGATCATTTGTGAAAATATGAAATTTCTTAAAACACACAAATCTCTAAATTTTGCCTAAAAAATGAATCTGTAAGTCTCAATTTTTTTTTTAAAAAATAAAAAATAAAAGAGCATGACCATTTAAGCAAATCACGGAAGCACTAGATGTCATTTTCCCTAATTCAATAGGAAAACAGTATAAATTTAAATATAATTTTATAATATATTTGACCCTGAAACTCAATAATGAAATATAGAATTACGCCTAGATACTAACTAGTAAAATCTCTAACAGTGAAAATAATTCTTTATGCGGTTCGAATCCCACTCATCCAAGGGAATTGAATTTCAGGCTTTGAGAGAGAGAGAATCAAGAGTTAAACCATTTTGAGAAGACAATAAAAATTGCCAAATACAAGAGAACTCCAGGAACATAGATATTAATTAGTACTACCATATACCAATTTTATAAATATAAGTAGATAGCTAACAACTCTCCAACAATTATTCATCAAATGCAGGTAACAGGTTTCTGCATGTCTGAGAATAAACACAGAGCAGCCTTACCAAACCCACAGTTGTATGACTCACTGGTTCTTAGACTGCTGCTGCAAATATGGCATCCCAGGTTAGAACAGCATATTTGATTCAAGAAACCACAGACAAGATGTCAAATTCCGTAATAGCTACAAACCTCAAAATTTTTAGAGAAATCTTTCATCTGCTCGGCAAGCTCTTGTCTCTTTTGAGCAGCTGCATGAAGATGGTAACCGACATATAAGATTTTATTGGCTCAATAAAATCTTTCAATTAGTTTTATCTATTAATGGATAAAATATTACGCCAAACGCAAGTCATTGAATGGACACAAGAACAGACCTTTACTAGAAATATCTTCAATCCTCCTAGATGTCCTCACGGCAAACCTTTGGAATGCAGGGCTGAGAGACCACGACCGGGAAAATGAGATTAGAAAAGAATGGAACTGAATAAATAGAGATTTGTTGCTTTCAAAGAAACATATTCGCACAATAATATGCAGTAATCATTTCTAAGATTCACTCAAAATAGTAACATCATACTTGATACAGATGAGAGAATTTACAAGATACATTAAGATGATAAGGTATCAACCTTACTTAATAATCAATCTAAAATAGCAATCTTTAAGTAATTCATCTACCACTAGTTAAAATTAACCAATGAAGGTAGGAAAACCAATAAAACAGAAATAAACTTCATTGCCTCAGCTCTTAACATCTTAATTGCAGTATCATTTAAGCAATCAGGACAGGCCTATGAAGAGTCATCGTTGGCTAGGAAAAAAAGTGCCAAACAGACCTATATAACCGAATTATAACGCATCTGCCAAATCAACTACATACTATAATTACCACAAATTTTAAAACCATATTTCCAAGTATGAGATGTGCACACAGAAATAATTTATCTATCCATCATTCCATGATTCCATCTACAAAAAGCTGTCAAGAGATTGATCAGTCTAATAGTTTCTATGATGTCATAGAAAAGATGCAAGCACAAAGGACAGCGGGACACCTATTGCTTAAAACTCATATATTTCACATGTTTAGTGGAATGTGATCTCTAGTCTTCCTCTCAGCATAGACCATTTCCCATTTTCACAGGTCAATCAACAAAGAAGATGTCCATTGTAAAAAAAAGTACAGAAATAAAGGGGGCCACTGGCCACATCTCATTGAAAGAAATAAGCAGAAAGAATTGAATATACATGAAATCAATATTAAATGTTATGATTCAATTATAAAACAAAAAAAAAAAGGAAGCAAATGGTAATTTGTATTGCTCATGAAACACATAAAAGGAGTTTTAAACTATCCCAATTCAAAAGGGGCTGAGTGTCGGGAAGAAGAAGAAAAGAACAAAGCCTCAGCCTCTTAGATGCCACTTGTTGCAGTCATTCTGCAGTCAGTACAAGCCTACGTAGAGTCATCCTTGGCAAAAGAACTATTACAATTTCATAGCAGATTTTATAATCCATCTATTTAAACCATTTATGTCATATTCTAGTTTAATAATAATATATGCCAATAGATTGGCACGTTATAATAATTAAAGTTCAATAAACTCAAAAAGAAATTTCAGAAAGCCTTGAGAGGTGAAATTAGAGATATATCCTGATGAGATATTCTCAAACTTACCAAGATGCAGTGCATGGTATTTTACACTGCTCGTGACAGAGTAAGTTTGAGCTTATCTCGCTTCAGGGAGCAAACCAATCAGGAAAAGATTTCCCGATGGCCTATAAAAGGAAGCTTTCATCTTCAAAGCTTACGGTCTGTTAAAAATCAACAGCAGTAGTTTATTAAACAATCCCCTTAGACCCACGTATTCACAAAATTTAAACACACGCTAACTAAAACATAAGTCCCAAATCTCAATTTACTCAACACATCACGATAGAGACAGAGTAGCAGAAGTACCATGCGACAAGTCAAAATCTTCCATTAATAATAACATAGAAAAAGCAACTGTAGGAACAATCATGTTACATGAAAGCTAGGAGTCACACTGAACAAAATTACTCGGTGTATGTTTGTATGTATATGTATTTATAAATTACTAATCAGTTTTAAATTTCCTCGAAATCCAAAAGCTGCAATGTTTAACAAATTGCTTTGCAGGCATAACCAATTAGTGTGCTCTAAGATTGTTTTCGCTTCAGTGAGCAAACCATCTGGGAATTTAATACTCCCAGCAGCGTTCAGTGAAGCTTTAGCTTTGCATTGCTCCAGAAAACAGATTACTCAAGCTGTTCATACAATTAGAATGCCTAAAGCCAGAAATTCAAAAACATATATAAATCCAATCATCCCACACAGCTCAATAATTTCTCAAATAAAAAAACCATTGGTATAACATACACAAATCAAAATAAACTGAAAATATCAGGATACAAAGAGAGAGAATGCTTTAATGCCAAAATATTCTCAAACTTTTGAACCTGCAGCACATAATCATTAGTAGTCATACTGCAGGTACCCAAATATGAAAGATTTGAAATGTCTTTCGCTTCAAAAGAACGAAACAATCAGGAACTGTTCAGGCCTGATGGTCAGAGAAAGAAGCTAAAGCTTCCATCAATAATAACAACATTATAATTGAATAAAGCCCTTTGTATTGGTGATGTATAAATGTATATACCTGTTGGCAAGACCATCAACGATAAGCTCGTTAATGAGATAGGACATCACTCTATGCACAAAATTTCCGCCAGCCATGATCCTTTCGCAGCTCCAACACTGTAATTAGCCTGCAAAAAGAAATTTCAGGAAAAATAAAAACCGTAAACAACTAGGAGAAAACTAAATCCTAACCTAAAATTTAGGGTAATGAAAGAGCAGAAATGACGCCGTTTGGGAAACACTAGAGGTAACGCGAAATCTATAATTCTTAATAACGAATAAGAGCTTTGGATCCAAAGATATTAATAACGTTGAAAGAAATAAATTAAACTTAAAATCGATAATTTACAGAGAAATAATAGAAGCAGCTTTTGCTCGTGGATTTTACCTGAGATGAGAACCGATGGTTACGTAAATGGTGGATACACCCCAACTTAATTAAGCATTGAAGACTTCTGTCTGTTGAGACTCGAGAGGCGGCTTCTCAGCGTCTGTCTTAAAAATAAGAGTGCTTTGTTTTGGGAATGGGCCTCAAGCGGCCCATTATTATCATTGAGCCCATTTCTCACACGAAATTAATAAGATTCATTCAAAACTATATTATGGATAGAGCTTAATTTAGAAGAATGGAGTAGTGTTGATACATATCAATTTCCAGTGAGCCGATTTTATTATGCAAAGTTTATGGTATATCATCTTTATATTTATTTGTAAATTTTAAATAACTCCGCTTTGAAGTTTAATTTATTAAAAACGACATTGTTTATTATAATTTTTTTGGTTAGTAGAAATTTGTCTCATCATAATCGAAATCAACCACGTTATTCAATAAATATTATAATGTTACAATCTTATATATGATAAAACGGTAAAACGTTGTGAGAATTTGTGAAGAAATGTGTATTAACATTTGCTTAATTAAAACTTACAAATGAGAGGTCTTTATATAGGCATTATACAACTAACATAAAAAAATACAATTATTATATTAAAGACAACTACCAACTACACTCTACACAACTATCAACTACACAACTACTAACAGCACAACACACAACTAACATCTCCCCTCAAACTCAAGGTGGTTTAGACGAAACCAAATTGAGTTTGGAAACAAGTATAGTGTAACGTCCCGGAAGAAAGGATTTGGTGAAGACATCAGCTAGCTGATCAGTGGATTTGAGATACTTCAAGGAAATAGTGTCACAAGCAACGTGTTGGCGAATGAAATGACAATCAATCTCAATGTGTTTGGTGCGCTCATGAAAAACATCATTATGTGCTATTTCAATAGCACTTTTGTTGTCGCAGTAAAAAGTGAGAGATGATGGTTGAGGGACTCTCATATCTTCTAGAAGCCAACGTAACCATAGAAGTTCAGTTGTAGTAGCAACAACAGCTCTATATTCAGCCTTAGTACTCGAGCGCGCAACCAATATTTGTTTCTTATTGCGCCAAGAAATAAGTGAGCCACCAAGAAAAATACAGTAACTCGTAGTTGATCGTCGATCAGTAGGGTCTCATGTCCGGTTAGAATCAGAATAGGCTCGAAGAACCAATGATGAAGTAGCAGATCAATGGATACCAGTAAAGAGAGCTCCCTTAACATAACAAAGAATGCGAAGCACTGTAGATTAATGAGTATAACGGGGAGCGGTCATGAACAGGCTGACAATGTGAACTGCATAAGAAATGTCTGGTCGAGTGACTGTAAGATAAATGAGGCTTCCAAGCAATTATCTGTAGAGAGTAGGATCATCAAGAGGAGTGTTATCTTCATCTATAGGTGTAAGACGAATATTATACTCAATTGGAGTTGGAACCGTCTTGCTATCTGTAAGGCCAGCTCGAGAAAGAAGATCAGAGGCATACTTGGCTTGCGAGAGATGATAACCATCATCAGAACAAATAACCTCATGGCCTAAAAAATAACTCAAAGGACCAAGATATTTCATTTCAAATTGTTGACTAAGAGCATGCTTGAGATCTACCATGTCTGAAATATCATCTCCAGTAATAATCATATCATCAACATAAAGAAGTAATATCACAATACCCTTTTCAGATTTTCAAAGAAATAATGCCGAATCATGTGGACTGGAGGTGAACCCAATCTGATAGACAGTAGTACTGAATTTGGAAAACCATGCACGAGGAGCTTGCTTCAAACCATATAAGGCACGTCGCATGCGACAAACTGTATTTGGTGGATGATCAAGACACGGAGGAGGCTTCATATAAACTTCTTCAGTGAGATCACCATTGAGAAAAACATTCTTTACATCCATTTGAAACAGACTCCATTTCCGAGCAGTAGCAATAACAAACAGACTGCGAACTGAGGTAAGGCGAGCAACATGAGCAAAAGTCTCTCATAATCAATCTCATATTCTTGAGCGAATCCTTAAGAAATAAGACGTGATTTATAACGCTTAATAGATCCATATAAATGTATTTTGATTTTGTAAACCCATTTGCATGCCCACTGGATTTTTGCCAGGAGAAAGATCAACCAAGTCCCAAGTACCAGTTTTTATCAATATCTGTAATTCATCTTGCATAGCTTGCTGCCAATGAGGATTAGAAGAAGCCTCCCTATAGGACTGAGGTTCATGCAAAGAAATAAGAGCAGAGAAACAATGATAATTTCGAAGGTAAGGGGGATGATTTCTTACTCGGGTAGGATAGGGCGGAGATGAGTCACCAATGGTCTCTGGTGCAGTATCTGCATGAGGGGCATCATCAGGAACATGCGTTGATGGAGGTTGGATATTTGTATGCTCACCATGAGTACCTGCATCAGGTGGAAACAACTCGATAGATGGATTAGTGAAAAGTGGATGAGGATTTGAAAGTGACACTGTGAGCTTAGAAAGAGATGAGAACATAACGTGTTCCCAGAAAATAACATGACGAGAGATGCGAAGTTTCTTTGACACGAGATCCCAACAACGATACCCTTTATGTTGAATATCATATCCTAAGAAACAACAAAGTCTGGCACGAGGTTCTAACTTGTGATGCTCTGTGGGAGGAAGAAGAATAAACAAGCACTCCCAAAAACCTTGAGAAGATCATAAGGATGGGAAACACCATAAAAGCACTCATAAGGAGACAAATTGTGTTTGGTGACTGAAGAAGGAATACGATTAATAACATAAACAGTCGTCAGGGCAGCTTCACCCCAAAAGCGTTCAGGACAAGAGGATGAAATGAGCATAGATCGAGTGAAATCTAAAATATGACGATGTTTTCTTTTGGCTCGTCCATTTTGTTGAGAGATATATGGGCAAGATTGTTATGAAATGGTTTCTTGGTCTTTTGAAAATTGTTGAATTTTCGACTCAAGATATCCTTGACATTGTCGGTCCTCAAAATTTTGATAGTTTTGGAAAATTATGTTTTGATCATGTTTGCAAAGTCAATATAAATTTGAGGTAGTTCAAAACGTTGTTTCATAAGAAAGATCCATGTAAATCGAGAATAATCATCAATAAACAAGATAAAATATTTAGATTCTCTCATAGTGGTTGTAGGTGAAGGTCTCCATACATCAGAGTGTACCAAATCAAATGGGACAATAAAATTATGTTTATTATGTTGAAAAGATAAAACTGGTTGTTTTCCAAGTTGACAAGAGATACAATGGAAAAACTAATCTTTAACAAAACCTAGTGAACCATTAGAAACTAAAGGACAAAGTTTATTTATCGAGGCATGACCAAGACACATATGCCACAAGTGAAGAGAAGATGTAGTAGATACATCACATAGCTGGGAAAAACGATTTGAAGGAAGATGCAAATATGTGAGTTCAAACAGACGTCCAATTATACGGTCTGTCCCAAGAATCTGTCCCGTCTGCGGATTCTGCACACAACAACCATTAATGGAGAATATCAATTCTAATCCAAGTTCACATAGTTGACCAACAAAAATAAGGTTGAATGTAAGTTTGGGAATAAGAAATGTATTTGATAATGTGAGTGTAGATGTTGATATGTGGCTAGACTGACTTACAAGCATTTGTGAGCCATCTGTAGTGAAAATTAGAGAAATATTTGTGGTGGGAGAGGTGGACGAAAATAACGGGGATTGAGAAGTCATATGATTGCAACAACCAGAGTCAAAATACCAAGTAGTGAATTGACAAATAAGACATTGGAAGTAGTGGGATAGGTGGAGAGTATTTGTCTAAGGAGTGATTCTAAGTTACCAGTGGATGTAGGAGAGACAGTTACCTCAGAGATAGCAACAGTAATTGGAATTGCTATCTTGGAGGGCTGACCAAATCTTGGGGGACGAGTGAGGCACTGCTCAATGGAATGACCAGACAGCTTGCAGTAGCGACAATCCACCTTAGTGGGACAGTGAGAGGCAATATGGCATATTTTCTTACATTTGTGACATTCAGTAAGATTACATTCAATCAGAGTATTACCAGATTTGTTACAGGTACGATAAAATTTACCTCCACCTTTTGAGAAATGTTTACCCGCGGCGGCAAGTAGGGGTGTTCATAGGGTCGGGTCAACCTGCGACCCGACTCGACCCGCGCGGGTTCAATTTTTTTTTTTTGCAAAATTTCAACCCGATCCGAAATTTTCGGGTTGGACAATGGGTTTGATACTAAAACCCGACCCTATAATATTTTTATTATTTTCTAAAATTTTTATTATTATTATTTTAAAACAAAAAAAATTAACGATAGAATATAGCAAAGAATATAGTTAACATGTATTTTTTATCCTTGAAACATTAGAAGAGGAATCATCAGCCGATACAACAATTTCTTTCATTTTCTCACCTTCGAATATTTTATATGCCTTGGCATGAAATCAAAGAATTCTACTGGCCTTGAGGCCTTTTACATTGGCATGAAATCAAAGAATTTCTACTGGCCTTTAGGCCTTTTACAGCCAGTTGCTAGGGCTGTTTAGGCTGAATTTAATTAACAGCCGCAATAAATCTGATGGTATAATTTTTTTTTTAAAGAAAAAGGTATTTAATTGGCCGATAATTCGGAAAGTAACTTAATTAGATTTTTTTTTAATATTGCCATAGTGAAATTAATCTCAATCATAGACAAAAACTTTTTATTATTATTTAATTTATTTATTACTTTTTTTGTAATAAAACTTTGTATATATGGTAATTTTTGGATATAAAATAACTAATATTTATATTTTAAAATAATTAATTCATTAAAAAAATTATTTTTTAATGACCCGACGACCCGACCCGAACCCGATTGTGTTCCACCTTTGCGTGACTCGACTCGCGACCCGACCTGATCGAGTCTCACAAAAATTTAAAAAACCCGACCCGACCCGTGAACACCCCTAGCGGCAAGCACAACATCATCGTGAGATGGCTTAAGTAAGCCGAGACGAGTTTCATCAAACAATAACCGAGAGACAACAGCTTCTAATGTAGGCATGTGAGATTGATGTAATAATGAAGCTCGACAAGATTCAAAGTCATCAGTAAAGGCCATAAGAAATTGAATTAGCCACATACGGTCACGGTATGCCGTATAATTAGTTGCATCAACGGTGCAATTCATTGATGGTTATGACAGAGCAAGTTGGTCCCAAATATTCTCCATTTGTGCAAGAAAATCGGTAATAAACTGACTTTTTTCTTATTTCAAATTATGCAAATTTTCCCATAATTGATACTGACTAGAGAGATCAGAAGAGGTGTACCTTAATGCAAGCAGATCCCAAACTTCTTTGGCAGTTTCATAGCGGCCAAATTGATGATGAATGACTGGAACATAAGTATTCCATAACCATGTCAGAATTTGGTGATTCTTATTGTCCAATTTCTCGAGAGGATCAGCGAGCTGTCCTTCAGTTTCATCAGTGAGCCGAGTGGGGGACTTGACATCTCCAGTAACATAGTGCCATAGTTTTCGACCCTTGAAAAAACTACGCATTCCCTGAACCCAGAGACGGTAGTTTGGACCTGTTAGGACGGCAAGAATGGGTTGCATAGCATCTGACTTTTCCATTTGTCAAATAGTATAAGATCGGGATTGATTTTGACGATTATGAGGCTATCGTTGCGTCCGGAATGGTCGAAAATGGTGGAAATGATACTTTATTGGTCAAAATTCGATACATGGATCAAAATATAATTTGAAGAAAATATATGGGTCAAATTACAAATTACGAAAGTTGAGGGACCAAAATATAAATTCCAGAAAGTATAGGGGTCTTTATGTAATTTACCATATTATGCTGACGTGTCCGACACGTGGCGATGACGTGTTGATGACGTGACGCTGACGTGGCTGTCTTCACCCTCCAGTTGGCGCGTGGGCGCGTGAACCGACTCCTCACTGGCGCGTGACACCTCCCTGGACCTTCGTTTGATCACCGGAAAATATCAATATATTCGTCTCGACGTGAACAAGCTGATGATATGCTTAAAATTGATTTTTAACAACCTCCCCGAAACCTGAATTTTCGGAACCAAGTTCTGTTTGATGTGTTCTTCACCTCTTAAAAGAACCTAAGCTCCTGATACAATGTGAGAATTTGTGAAGAAATGTGTATTAACATTTGCTTAATTAGAACTTACAAATGAGAGGCCTTTATATATGTTACAATTAACATAATAAATACACAACTATTATATTAAACACACTAATTCCAATTACACTCTACACAACTATCATTACACAAATACTAACACAACACACAACTACTAACAACACAATACACAACTAACAAACGTATAAAAATTGATGAAAAACTACGAATCAAACGATTATAAAAATTAATATGTGCGTTGCATGGACTCCAAGCTAATTTTTCTAATTGCCAATCTTATAAATCAATTTTGCTAGCGATTGCAGAGCATTAAGTGCGTTACATTATGGTATTCATGAGCCTCAAAACTAAGCTTTGATTTGAAGAGTGTCTTCGTAGTATGATGAGTTCCTCAATATTAGTGCATTACAATTGAATTGACATATTAAAAAAAGCAAGTGTAAAGAGTCTACTTCAAATATCATCATATTAAATAATGAAATCGATAAAAGAAATTTAGCTAATGAGCTTCGAAAAAATAGTTGCTTTACTAGCTTGGAGCAAGGGTAGGTACGATTCAGTTCTGTTCGGTATATTTATATAAGAAAAAATTATAATTCAATTATTCATATATATATATATATTTTTAAAAAAAATAACCATTTGGTTTTTATTTTATTTTAAAATTATAATTATTTTTTAATTATTAGATAATAATAATAATAATAATAATAATAGTAACATTAACTGAATCTAATATTTATTTTTTTATTTTTACATTATAACTCTTTTAATCATCACAATTACACCTTAAATTTTTTTTAATGAGATATAATCATCATTTAAATTATTTAAAATATAGGAAAATAAAAAGAATCATAATCAAAGCAAAAAATTACAAATATTTTATGAAATTAATCATCGCTAAACACAAAATGAATTAAATAATATAAAAATATATTATGTAAAATAACAACATAACATGATTAAACTTAAAAAATTCAATAAATTAAATTATTCAATTAATCTGATTCGGTTTAATTATTTTAGTTTAAAAAAAAATCATTTTAATAATTCGATTCAGTTCGATTTTTTAATTAAAAAATCAAACGGTTATTTTTGAAATAAAAAAAAAAATTTATCACTTCGATTCGATTTTTTGAATCAGATTAAATTCTTTCGGTTTCAATTATATATATATATATAAAAATCCATGAACAACTTTTCACAATTGACATAAAGAGAAGGTGTGAAGAACTATGTATACTTAGCATTTAAAAATCTTACAAATGAGCAAAAAATATATGATTCCAAGTATCGGGTACTCCAGGCAAACACCAATGTATGCAATCAGCATGGCGTAAAGGATCGGCTTTTTCTTCTTCTGTCAATAACTTGCCGCCGGTCTCCGTATAAATCGAGGCGTGAGCGTCGATGCGATACTCTGAAATTTGAGTAACGTTGATGAATGTAACAGGAACTTTCATCTTTTTCACCACATCTGCCACCACACTCATTATTTTCTTATCTGAACCACTTCCCCAGTGTTTCTTTTTCATCACCGGCTTCGTTTCGTTGAAGCATTTCAGCCCATCTTTGTTGCCCCAGTCTATGCTTCTGCATACAACAACATGACAAGGGTTTAAGTTTTCAAAGTTTTAACAACTAAAAATATTTGGTAAATGTTAAATAAGGGACCTTGTATGTGTAGGTGACATAGTTGTGAAAAATACACGTGTCGAGTTGGGATTTATTGTTGAATCAATCCAATTTGCCCATGTCTTTAAGCCTATTCTATAAGCAACTGGTGTGTCCAATTCTTCGTAACCTTCTTCCCCATTTGCAAATGAACCCCATCTGTGCTCAACAAGTATAGTCCTTAATTATATCTTTTTTTAAAATTTAAAAAAAAAAAAAAAAAGGGTTTCTGTAAGATTTGAAGAAATTAAACTTACAGTGTTTTGAGTCTAATTCCACTCATCCACCAAACGTAAGTGTTAAAGACAATGTCGACTCCTCCCCAGTGTTTTGCATGCTTTGCAATTGAATCAACTTTTAAAATTCTCTTTTTGGGTCTCCTATAATTTGGAGATCCGAATTGGACTCGATTACAAATGGAGCCCAATAGAATTCAATACTGGCATTGTATTCCTGAATCATAAAAGCATATATAAGACATTTGCTTTATTTGTTAAATTTGGTATATGTACGAACTTGCTATTGAGGTTTGAATCCTATAAATGGTTTCTCTATGAAAGATGAAGGAATAATACTATATAGTATATACATTGGATTTTTCCCTGACCTTGGTTATTGCGAAAACTTTCTACAATTGGAAATTAAGATTTTTTGTTTGCCCTTTAGAATATGCTTTGAAAACCATTATAGTACCTAATTAATACCTTGGCTTTGAAGAGAGTATGAGAGCGACCCCGCGCTTCAAGTGCTTCTTGTCTTCAGGAATTATTGACTCCACCATACAAACAAATGATTGCCATTGACCCCTTTGTAATGAATCTCCAACAAATAGAAGCCTCTTGTTTCTAAGTTTCTTTAGGGCAAGCTCTGGATTGAATCTGCACACAACATAAAATAAATAAAACTTCATGCATATAGAATTGAGTAAAATATTTTGCTGGGTGGCCAAAGGTTGTGGCCGATAAAATAAGGATCCCACTCATAAAAGCTTTTCAGTTGTGGTCGAAATCCAGGGGACTCAACAAAATATTTTGCCATCTAGCAAAATAATTTCCATATATCTATATCTATATTCTTAACCTGGGCAAAGTGCAATCATCCGGCTGCCATTCCCAGTGCCGATAGTCGGAATCCGGCCGTCCGTTTTTGACACAAGAGACTTGCATATCAAGATATGGACATGTTCTGTCCGAATACAAAGGCTTGATTGAACTGTTAAAAACCCACTTCCCATTCACAACATTGCATTCTTCTGGGTCAAAGTCAAATCTATCATCTATCTCAGTATTGTATATGTTCTGTTCTTCATTTTTGTCCTCTGTTACACAATATAACAACTCATTAGAAACAAAAGATGAAATGTAGCCTTGTATCTCTCAATCAATCAGGGGGGGGAAAAAATTAATACACGCGTAACAAAAAAAAAATAGGGGAAGGGAATAATGCAACAACAATTTAAGAAGCAAAACTTGAGCAACTCACTTGATTTATCAAATTATTTATTTTGGAACAGGAAGAGAGCTTGAAAAAAGAAGTGGAAGAAAGTGAGCTGAGTCTTTCTGTGTAAAAGAGAGCTATGATTGCAAAACTGCATACTAAAACAGTGATGATGGAGAAGGGTAGCTTTCCTCTATAACAATATTTCATTGTGGAAGCAGCAGGAGATGGTGCTAAGCTCATTGTTCAATGGAGAATAGAGAAGCTTAATTAACAGAAAGATATATATATATATATATATATGATTATGAGCTAGTGCATTGATGATCAAAATGATGTGATCATTCTTTGTTATAGTGATTGTGGTGATATATTTTGTGGGTGGTTGAGTAGGAGTAAAGCTAAAGACATTTATGATTTGATTTGTAAATTTTTTTTGTGCAAGTGTTGGAGGTTAAGAGAGTAAGTTGAAAGGCTAACATCTTGTGCTCCTTTAATTCTTTCTTTTTTTTGCTTCTGCAAATATTAGAAGCTAGCTAGCTAGCTGTGTGATATGATATGATGATTAATTAAATAACCCAACAAAAATGTGGACCCTTGTGAATATTCATTAGGTCAAGTGGGAAAAGATTATTAATTTGTTCAACAAATGTTTTCTCTTTACATTTTGTTTCATGAGTTATTCTCGTGTGCGTATTTTCTAAAATGTAGATTTCAGTTAGTTACTTGTAACTAGTCATGAAAGGAAAAATTCATAAACTCATATTCACTAAAAAAAAAAATATAACATCAATTTATGTAAGAAAAATGCTTTAAAAATAATAATAATAATTATGACTAATTATCGGCCAACACAAATCTAGAATATTTTATAAAATATAAAAATCTACATTCAGGGATAGTACTAGGTACAGTTCACATATGTTGTCATTTGGATCACAAATTTGGGTCGAAATTATAGAGCCTCAGATATAAGAAAAATAATACTCATTCCAACAAAAAGCCAATATAAATATATTTTTTTTATACGTGAGAAGACCGCAAGCTTTAAAAACTTATCTAGCACCCCCAAAACTCAAGGTCTCTGGTGTGTATATCTATATGAGCCATTGAGAAGAGAATGACTTGCACATATATGGATTTCGAAAAGGCCATGCTAACTGCATAGGTCCCAGAAATATACGTACATGAAAGATATCACTCAGTAAAATTGACCTAATATTTATGGGTCTATAATTATATATAACATGATGTTGTTCTCAATATATAGCAATGTAAAATGAAATTGCAATCACTTTTAAGCCACCAAGTCATCACATGCTGAAATTCTAATATATTTATAATTCTTGATTTTGCCCTTTTTTACTTGCTATTTATTAATTAGTCTCCTATGAGCTAGCTATTCATTCATTGAAAAAAACCAAGAGCATGGGATATGGTGTGGAAAATAAACGATCTACTGGATTGTAGAAGCAGCATTGTATTATTTAGTTATTTACAAGTCATATTGGGAAATTTTATAAATGTTCAAAGCACGCACGAAACCGTTAAGCCGTCAACTCTTTAACGTCTTACCGTGAACACACTGCAAAATTATCAATCAAAATGGCTCACTGATTTGGATAAACATGCTAATCGGTTTTAAGAAAATACGAAAAATTGTCTTTTTGAAAAAAATATCGCTTCCGCCGTAGACTTATAATTGGCTTAAAACAGAAAGCTAGCTAATTATAATAATGATATGTGCACAATCATGTGAATTTAGAAAAAGCACAAAAGGGCCACTGGATCATGACCCCGTGGTAACACATGTTCTCCTCTTTGGGGAGAACATGTGTTCGAGTCCTAGCAAGGATTTTGTTGGGACTCTTGTCTCCAATCTCAAAAATTGGGATTTGAGAGTAGATTTTTCCCCGATTATTTAAGTGGGAGTAGATATTTCTGGTTATGTTTCCGGTTAGGGTTCGTCTCTTAGTAAACGTAGATGTATGGGTGTGCGATACTTGTATGTATTGAATATCCCAGTAGATTTCAGATTGTATATCTGTAGAATTGTAATTCAAAAAAGAAAAAGCACAAAGGGTATAAAAAAATAATAATTTATTTTCTAAATACATGTGATCATGCAATTGGTTGTGTAATTTGTGTTGGGCGTGGATGCATTATCTATCACCGGAAATACATGTAGAAGAAAATAAACTTTAACCAAATCGAGAAATTTATATTCTTAAGAATTTATTAGCCCCGATTCGATACACTACGGATTTTTGTGACTAAAGTTCTCCTATGATATTTGGTTACTTCTTGTAAAATGAACATTATATTTCTTCAAGAACTTGAACTATGAACAATGGTGGAAACTTTCTTTTATTTATGAACATTTCCTAATACATGACTATCATATTTACTTGGCAAACAGTGACCCATATTCTTGAACTGTTCCGCTATTAATGTAAACAAAGACAATAGTCATCACACGATTTCATTTCGACCATTTCTCGTTCTGTGGTTGTGATGAAATCGGCAAGAACATCGGTCCTGACCTCATCAAGTTTTTTAGGGAATCCGACCTTTTAAAATTCTCATGAAAGCGACATCACTTCTTACTTGAAATATGTGACATACTACGAAAGTTATATGTCTTTACCCATCTTCTCCTAATATAGCCATCATTAAAATCCTTAAATTAACCTAACATTGACAAACAGCACTATGCATCACTATAGGAATAGGAAAAAGTATAAACTCTACTGTGCTTGGTTTGAATCGCACAAAGTTTTAGTTGTCCATTTTGAACCTAGCTCTTGAGATCTCTAGTCAGTTAGGTTGGGTTTTCATAGTGACAATTCTTAATTTATAGGCTTATAATTTATTCCCCTCGATGACTTCTCAATTTGCTCTCTAGGTAAACCTTTAGTTAGTGGATCCGTTAGGTTTTCATTCGACTTAACATAATATATTGAAATTATGCCGATTGAGAGAAATTGTCTAATGGTATTGTGTCTTCGACTTATGTGCCGAGACTTACCATTATATATTGTATTTTGGGCTCTCCCAATAGCCGACTGACTATTATAATGTATGCTTATACTTGGGCACCGATTTTAGGCAATTTGGAACATCCTCTAAGAAATTTTGAAGCCAATTTGCTTCTTCCACTGCTTTATCTAATGTTATTAACTCATACTCCATAGTAGACTGAGCAATACATGTTTGCCTCGAGTATTTCCACGACACTGCTGCACCACCAAATGTGAAAACAAATCCACTCGTGGATTTGGAATTCACTGTATCATATATACAGTTAGCATCGTTGTATCATTCTAGAACAACAGAATATCTCGTATAATGCAGACCATATTTTGAAGTTTCTCTTATATACCTCAAAACTCTTACTATGACTTTCCAGTGATATGTCATGGATTACTCGTATATCTACTAAGCCTGTTTACAGCTTGTGCGATATCTGGTAGTGTGTAATTCATGAGATACATCAGACTTCCAATGATTCTCAAATACTCAAATCTCTTCATCCAATTCACCATTTAAGAATGTCATATTTACATCTATTTGATGTATGTCAAGACTAAATATAGTTGATATGGCTATAAGCATTCTCATTGAAGTGATACGGGTCACTGGTGAATATGTATCAAAGTAATCAAAATATTCTTTTTGTCTATAATATTTTATGACAAGTATTGCCTTGTACTTATCTATTGATCCATCCGGCTTCATCGTTCGTTTGAAAATCCATTTGTAACCCAATGACTTACAAACTGGAGGAAGATCAACCAACTCTTAAGTCTGATTTTGAATGATATAATCAATCTCACTATTAATAACCTATTTTCATAAAGATGCATTCGAAGAAGACATCGATTTCTTATAACTTTGAGCCTTTGAGGCTCATTTTCTAACAGATATGTTAGAAAATCTGGTCCAAATAACTTAGACGTTCTTATTCTCTTGCTACGTTTAAATTCATTTTCCTCAACATTTTCATGTTTATCTGATTCTTGGTTAACTTGTGTTGGAGTTGGTGCTTGGAGTACCAATCTGATTTGATACGAAATCGGATACGAAAAGACGAAATTCGATCCAAGATCCCGTAGACCCCCAAAGAACATGTCCTTGAAAACCCTTGGAGATAGTCTCAGATGAATTTTGCCAGCAAATTGGACACCACAAAGGATGCCAACCCTTTGATAAGTTTTTGTTAAAATTTTAATCTCAAAGAATTCACTATTCACGCTCAAAAAATTGGGTCCTTAATTAAGAGGTGTTTTTGAGTTTAAATAGTAACACACTCAAACCCTAAGAGAGCTAAAAAGACTAATATAGCCCTAAACTACCCATTACCAACTAAAAGCCCATAATTCCTAATTTTTAGCCCATTTTTGAACCCATAAATAAATAAAATAAACTAACCCAAATAATAAATAAAAACGGTCGTCCGAGTTGGTTCCATAATGCAAATAAATAATAAATAATCTTAAACAAACTAAATCGATCAATGCTGCTAGGATCACATTATTCTCCCTCTCTTGAAAATGATTCGTCCTCGAATCCGTGCCCGGATCATAGATAGTAATGATAAAATCAATTGGATGATTATTCTGGAACAAAAGAAAAATCACATGGAAGAAAAGTGTCAATGTTAGTACAATAATGCTTGTATATTGTTCCCTCTTGCCCATACTCTTCCGCAAAATCTAATTTATTTCACCCACCGTCCCAATGAGATTTCTAATTAATTTCACACTCTCATTATCATTCACAACAAATTCTACATGCTTAACACTCACACGTATTTACCTATGTGTTTCCCGGCTCACTACTCTCAGTTGGATGCTCAACACTCTCAACACATTCGACTACACATGTAATTGCATCAATACAGTTAGCCATGTATTAAGCTTCAAATTTATCATTACCAGCAACAACTACGTCATCCACCTCAGCAATAGTAACAACCTTCGCATCACACACACTCATCACTACTTGCTTACTCTACCATGCTCATATTTTCTTCTTTGACATTAACAATATCACTGGAAAGTTTATTGCTAAGCACTTGATAGCTCTTTCTTTTTTCCTCTTTTCAACCTCACTTCTCCTCTTCATTATTAATTGATCTTTATAGGCTTGTTGTGGTGTTAAAAGAGAAAGAATCACTGACCTCCGCTCCGTGACATAAATGTACCTACTCCTCTCAACATGATGCCACATTTGCCTATCATACTTCCATGACCCACCCAACAATACGTGACAATCAAGCATAGACACCACATCACATAATACTTCATCATGAAACCTCATAGTAGTAAAGACAATCATGACTTGATACTCCACCTTACCTCATCACAATTAGGTAACCCTCGTAACATATAAGGCTTATGATGGTTTCGCAATGACAACCTCAATTTCTCAAAGAGACTGGTACTAACTAAATTAGCCCATTGTTCCCCATCAATAATCACACTGCACACCTCATCTTTCACAAATACTCTAGTACGAAAGATATTATCTCTTGGTTGCCCCATAATATCAACCAACGCATTTGGCATATTGACAAACAAACTCAAAAAGGAAGAAAAGACTAAAAAAAAATGACAAGGACAAAGACAAAATAAAAAATAAGACTAAAAAAATCACATGAGACTCGAAATAAAACAAAAAAAATTAGATTCAAAATTCAGTGACAAATTCAACCAAAAATTTTCTTTTAGATTAAGGGACACTAAGGCAATCCCTAGCACAACTTAACACACAAGATAATTGATCAAACTTTACTGACCGGATCTGATTATTTTTTTTAACAACACAAACAGCCTATTAACAAAGTTCTCATGCAAAAATGTCAAAAAGCAAACAAACCCTACTGCCTACTGATCTGCACTAGCCAATGAAGGAATTTTTTTTTCTCTAATCTCAATAATTTCACATTAGCATCGTGGAAGGTCGAGTTAGCATCCTCTGTGTAATGTACTATTTGGGCTTGATCTCCAGCAAACGTCATGACTGCAAGTGGTTGCTTGCATTTGTCCCCAGCATGGCCTAAAGAAAATGTCAAACTGTAGTCCTTGTTTGCTGTAGTTTCAACCATTTGAGAGATAATGCCTTCATTTCCTGAGAGTAATTCAATGGCACGTTTGCCTTGTGGGACAGAGTAATGGTACGAGTCGATGTAACAGACAGCTCTGTTTGATTCAATAATCCAACCGGGCAATGATGATGTTTCTTCATCTAGGTTGGTTGGAAGCAAGACTCCTAGCGAAACATTTCTGAACATCCATGGACCTTGTTCAAAATCGCCATTGAGTACAACATTGTCTTTGGGCTTATCAGGAGTGAAAAGCTTCTTGATTGCAATGTCATCAATGATCGGCCCACAAGTGGGGTCATCTTCTATACCTGCAAATAAATAATAAATAATCTTAAACGAACAAAATCGATCAATGCTGCTAGGATCAATGATACCAATTGATACGAAATCGGATACGAAAAGACGAAATTTGATCCAAGATCCCGTAGACCCCCAAAGAACATGTCCTTGAAAACCCTTGGAGATAGCCTCAGATGAATTTTGCCAGCAAATTGGACGCCACAAAGGATGCCACCCCTTTGATAAGTCTTTGTTCAATCACTGAACGTTGATAAAATTTTCTTAATCTCAAAGAAATTCACTATTCACGCTCAAAAAATTGGGTCCTTCATTAAGAGATGTTTTTGAGTTTAAATAGTAACATACTCAAACCCTAAGAGAGCTAAAAAGACTAATATAGTCATAAACTGCCCATTACCAACTAAAAGCCCATAATTCTTAATTTCTAGCCCATTTTGAACCCATAAATAAATAAATAAAATAAACTAACCCAAATAATAAATAAAAACGGTCGTCCAAGTTGGTTCCATACATGAAAATAAATAATAAATAATCTTAAACGAACGAAAAATCGATCATGCTGCTAGGATCACTTCATGATTGATGTATTGTACATTTTATTATTTATTAATAAAATAACTATATTTTCATTTCATACCTTATTAATGGTATTGTAATTATACATATTAAATTGGGGTATAAATATGCTAAAAATGACATCGACCTTATAATAGTCTTGTAGTATTACTGGACACTAGGTGGTCCGATATTGAGATAAGTATTACTATTGTAAACTATTCCTAAAGTAAATATCACAGTCGTTGGTTTTGGAATACGGTCGAATTCCTATAACCTAGAAGACTAGCACATGTCGTATATTGGAATTGGAGTTCAAATGGTTTAACCTGATATACCATGAGCTTTGGAAGCTTGTATAGACGTGTAGGTATTGTTTGGACCAAATACTGAATGACTCACAAGTGATTCCTAATAGTTGGAAGTACACACTACAATCAATAGGAATCTTCTCGAGTCGAGTAACATATGTAATCCTTTGACTATGGGATAACATTGATTTTATGTGATATCCTTCATACTTTAATGCCATGTATGTCAGAAACCTTTTATGGTCTGGCCTCTAGATGTTCATTGGATGTGGACTGATGCACTCATTAATCAAGTACGAATCAAGATAGAATCTGTTGGCATGTATGTGTACCATAAATGGGTTTAAGTATCCATGCAAGTAAGTCACGATTATTAAAGATTTGGCCAAAGTTGATCACTTATGGTGGATCGCATCAGTTATGAAGAATCGTGGACATGTCGACATGAGATGTGCGTCTCGGAAACTTGACGATGTATTATATGTTTCCTGAGCACAACGAGGATAGCCTACGATGAAATGATTGTTAAACATATGTGATGACCTCGACTTGTATAGTTCAGAAAAGGTCGTTCGTGTTCTTCGTGAATTCGGAGGTGGTCGAATTACGTACATATTAGCTAGGCTTATATGACAAACGTGTCTAAACTTAGAGAGTCTCAATATGAAGTGTACTCGTTGAGCACTTGGGTAGCTGATTAGTTTTGATAAAAGATAATATTTGATATAATAATTATCAACTAAGATAATCAAGTGTTATTAGATAACATTGATTATTTACTTTGACCTAATTGGATTAATTCAATAACTACACAATAACTTAATTGTAAATTCATAAATATCTCTACCATTTGAGAATATTTTGGTAATTCTAAATATGTAACTATATGTGTTTTTGGCTTGATTTAATTGGATTAAATCAAAGTGACAAACATTGAACTAATCCATTTCTCAATATTTGTCTTGATTTAATTGGATTAAATCAAAGTGATAGATAAATGTGATTAGTCATATCTAATTATAAAAATTTGGACAAATTAGATTAAACCCATATAAAAGTTGATTAAAATTTTTATTAATTAAAAATTGCCTAAGTTTTGCTATAAATAGCAAGCTTTAGGAAGATTTTAATAAAGCTTGAGAAAGCTAAATACAAACAATTCTCGGAGAAATTAGCCTAAGTTAGAGAAATATTTAGAGAAAGTTTATGAGGTCTCTATAATATTTCATCTAGGAGAAATCAAGATTGGATCTTGAAGTGAAGCTTGCTAGCATTGGAATCAGGATTGGATCTTGGAGTCAAGCTTGCGAACCTTGGAAGTTCTCTAACCATTTCAACAAGGAGAATGAGATTGGATCTTTACATCAAGCTTACTAGGTAAGTTTGAAGTTTTGTTAAACTATGTTTTTCATTAGTGAGTTTTCATTAGTGAGACATATAGTGATGAATTATGTATTGGATGCATGATTACATAGCTTAAAGTTGAAATAAGGCTAATAAATTGTGTTATAATGCTTTGGAAGTATAAACACAATATGCTTGTTAATTAGGTCAAAGATGTTCATGTTGGACATGAAACAATTAATAAGAGTTTGAAACTCTAGATTAAAGCTTAGAGCTATGACTACTATTCTAGAATCACTTGACCACCTTTGGGTGAATTAGAATTGTTCATGAGATATTTCATAGTGGGATTTTAAATTGGTTTGTATTTTAATTCAAAAAATACATATAAGTATTTAAAATATATGTATGCTAGTTTTATACCATGTGTTGATGGTGGTTATGATGCTAAAATTAGATTTTAGGTGTATTTGAAGTATTAAGAGAAAATTGGAAGTGTTTAGTAATGGTTTGAAGTAGAAAATACTCACTGCCTAGGGCATCGTCGCGACTCTGACCCCTCAGTGTCGCGACACTGAGCATCAAACATAGGAGTGTCGCGAAGCCCATCCTTCCGCGTTACGATGTCGAGACGTTCAGCTCTCACATTGCTCTCGCACTTTGGAGTGTAGGGGTTTTATGGCGAAAATCCGGTAACGCAGCGGAAACGCGGAAAATCAAAATTTTCTGATTTCAAAATTTTTCTTGGATCAATTAAATAAACGTATTTATTTAATTACCCAATTACCAAATTATGAAAATTTACACAAGAAATCAAATTTCTTGGTAATTACCGAATTACCCCAATACTTTGCAAATTGATCATATTAGTCCTAAAATTGTCAAATACAATTTGGATGATTCTAAATGATTTCTAAAATGATTTCCAACATGTCCAACACATCAAAATCAGATTGCAATAAAATCCTCAAATTTCCTTAAATGCCGAACAGCCCCAAATTTTTCAGTTTTTACAATTTGGTCCTTTTATGTTCAAAACATGTCAAGATTAAATCCAATCAACCCAAAAATTAATATGCATCATATATACACACTATAATACATCACATATATAAAAATTCCTAAATTTGGAAAGGGTTAAGAATCCTAATTTTACAATTTCTTCAAATTGACAAATCTTACCAAATCAATTAAATCCAACACTTTAATTCAAACTTTACCACACCAAACAAGTCTCACCATCATGAAACAACTCAAGAACAACTCTAGGTCATCAATGAGTGGCTTAACAACTCTAGAATGACAACATGATTATCAAATAATCACAAGTAAGCCATTGAAACCATTTCAAGCTTACTTTATAAACCATACATGCTCTCATCTTTCAAACAAGTTCATAACCAATTAAAACACAAACTATAAGTGTAGAGACAACATCCTAGAAACTCATGTTGAAGCTAAGCATGTTAGAAATATTTTCTAAGTTGAAAGATTTAAAGAAAAACTTACAAAAATAATTTATTTGCAAGCTTTCCTCTTTGATCTTCAATTTTTTCTCTCAACTCTTTTGTGTTTGTTTTTGTATAAATTGTTAACCTAAACCTAATAAAATGAAATAAAACAATATATACTTCCACCAAATACCTTGGCCAAATTTTACATATATGAAATATCTAGATATTTAATTTTTGTTTCATTAAAGTTTGCTTTAATCAACTTGCAACTTGATCATTACACATTTAATGAAATTCAACAAGTCAAATAAAGCAACTTAAAGCATCTCCTAAAATATCAAAACTTAAGATATTATATTTTTAATTAATTTAATTATTAACAATTAAATAATTAAATAATTATTTAATATAAATATTTTAAATATATGTATTATATTTACTTTAAATATCCAAATACATATATATATTTATGATATATGTCAAATATCACAATTTGACATTTAATTAATGTGTATTTAATAAAATCTATCATTAAATACAAATACACAATAATTAGGAAATGACTATTAGGTCATTTCATATGTATTTTTCGTTTAAATTTTAAACGACTTATAAATAATCAGTATTATTCATAAAAGTTGTCATAGTGCTCTACGAGTATATTTCACGAGTGAGACTCTCTAGATTCAGGCATATCCATCACGAAATCCAATTTCGTGTCCATAATTTACCCACCCGTAAATTATGACACCACAGATAAATTCGCTTAATCATACAGGTCGAGGTCATGTCATATGTTTAATTCATTCGTCACAGGTATCCAGATATATCCCTGAGATATAGATGTAAACGTCAAATCTCTATAGAGACAATCCTGTCGACGTCTCTATTAGCAATCTTTAAAAGAACACTTAGAACTCACTTCTAAAGTGTACTACAGGCCCATGGTTTTTATCTGATTGCTAATCATATATGGACTACCTATGCTCTGTACACAGAACTGACAGATCCTATCTCGACACACACATGACACCCTGAGGATCTGTCCACACCCAACGAACAGAAGAAGGTATGATATGAATAGATCGGTGACGTGACTACCATATACGTGTGGAAGATGTCTCATGTGCCCACAGTGGTATATCAAGTCGAAGAATCACAAATGCTACTCAACCCGAGAAGATTCTTATTGACGTGGGTGTATCATCCATTAAGAATTTTCGGTGAGTCGTTCAGTGTTTATCCGCTATAAACACCTACACGTCTATACGAGTCTCCAAGACTAATGGTTCATTGAGAAACCATTGGAATCATATATTCCTGTATACGACATGTACCGGTCTCAATGGGTTTACTTTATTGACCAAGTAGTGTAAACCATGACCAGAAACTGTCTCAGAATGACAACGTCATGATACAACTCAATGTCAGTTGCAACGCTTTTACAACTGCATCATGATTAATCAGTCTAAGGTCAATCACGTCATTACCATATAAAAAGATATATTATATTATAGAAACTGCTTATTTTATTCATAATAGAACGTTTACAATAGTATTTACAAGGAAATACAACCGGGAATCGGCGCTATGAGCACCAACCCCAACAAAATCTCTCACTTGCTTTAGTGTCAATATCGATTATATATAATACCCATCGACTCCACATGTTTATCAAATAACTTCAGAGGTATGGCCTCCGTAAGTGGGTCTGCTATATTATCTTTACTCGGTGCCTTGCACATGAAAATATCCCCTTGCGACACAATCTCTTGAATGATGTGGTACTTGCGTTCCACATGCTTCGACTTCTGATGTGCCCCCGGTTCCTTTGCTTGCGTAATGGCTCCAGTATTATCACAATATAACGGAATCATGTTCTCGATACTTGGGACAACTCCCAATTCTGTGATAAAGTTCCTAATCCATACAGCTTCCTTTACAGCTTCAGAGCTGCAATGTATTCTGCCTCTATGGTGGAATCTGTTGTTGACCCTTGTTTGGAAATCTTCCAGCAAACTGCACCTCCTTTAAGGGTAAAGACGAATCCAGATGTAGACTTTCTATCATCGGGATCCGATTGGAAGTCAGAATCTGTATACCTATTAACTTGCAATTCACTTCCTCCATAAATAATCAACTTATCCTTAGTACCTTTAAGATACTTCAGGATATGTTTAATGGCCATCCAATGGTCATTTCCTGGATTGGACTGATATCTACTGGTTACGCTAACAACGAAATTGATATCAGGCCTAGTACATAACATGTGATACATTATGCTACCCAAACACGAAGCATAAGGTTGGTTAGACATTATAACCTTCTCATCTTCTGTTTGTGGACTCGTCTTCTTTGAAAGATGAATCTCATGTCTGAACTGTATATTTGCTGTCTTACAGTTACTAAAATTTTACCGTTCCAAAATCTTATCTATGTACGTTGATTGGGATAACCCAATCAGCTTCCTTTCTCTATCTCTATAGAGTTTTATGCCTAAAACATAGGAAGCTTCTCCCAGGTCTTTCATGGAGAAATTATTACAGAGGTAAGCTTTGACGCCTTGCATCATCCTTATATCATTCCCAATTATTAGGATATCGTCAACATAGAGGACTAAAAATACCACCATACTCCCACTGACCTTCTGATACACACATGATTCTTCTGAATTCTTGAGAAAATCAGACAATCTAATAATCTCGTCGAATCGAAGATTCCAACTTTGTGAAGTTTGTTTAAGTCCATAAATGGACTTATTAAGCTTACATACCATACCCGAGTTCTCGTTGGACGTAAAACCTTCCGGCTGTTCCATATAAATTTCTTCATCATGAAATCCATTTAGAAAAGCGGTTTTAACATCCATTTGCCAAATCTCGTAGTCATGATACGCATCTATAGAAAGTAAAATCTTAATAGACTTAAGCATTACTACTGGCGAAAAAGTTTCATCGTAGTCGACGTCAGGTCGCTGCGTGTAATCCTTTGCTACCAGTCGGGCCTTATAGGTTTCAAACTTTCCATCAGGCCTACACTTCCTCTTGTAAAACTATTTACAACCGATAGGAATAATTTTTTCGGGAAGCGAAACCAAGTCCTAAACTTGATTCTCATGCATTGAGTCTAACTCGGATTTCATGGAACTTTGCCACTTCACGAAGTCGATGTCCAACATCGATTCTCTATAGGTAAAATGATCAGTCTCTTCAACTAAGAGAACATCTGGACTCTTTTCTTGTATCAATTACAAGCGTTCAGGAGGTCTAGATACCCTTTGTGACCTACGGAGTGTGTGTGTTGAAGGTTCTTCATCTACTTGAACTTCAGGTTCCTCCGTTGGTTCGTTGTTTTCAGGTTGGACTTCATCAAGTTCAACATGTCTATGATTACCACCTTCCGACAAAAAATCTACTTCTAGAAATTTTGCAAAGCGATCTACGAACACATTTCGATGATCGGTATCATAGAATAGATATCCCTTCGTATTCGAAGGATATCCAACAAACCTAAACTTTTACACTCGAGGTGAAAACTTATCTTGCTGAGTCATCCTGACATAGGCTGGACAACCCCAAACCTTAATATAATTAAGATTTGGTCTCATACCGGTCCATATCTCATATTGAGTCGTAGGAACGACTTTTGAAGGAATCTTATTCAAAATATGTGCAGCTGTTAAAAGAGAGTAGCCCTATAAGTAATCGGGCAAATCTGTAAAACTCAACATAGATCAGACCGTATCTAATAAAGTCTGATTTCTCCTCTCAGACACTCTATTGTGATGTGGAGTACCTAGAGGAGTATATTGAGCGAGAATCTTATTCTCCTTCATATAATCCATGAACTCACTGCTCATATATTCGCCGCCTCGATCAGATCGAAGGCATTTAATATATTGACCAATCTATTTTTCTACTTCATTTCGGAACTCTTTGAAATTTTCAAAGGTTTTCGATTTATGTTGCATCAGATAGACATAACCGTACAGTGACAGATCATCGGTAAAGGTAACGAAGTATGAATAATCACTGTGAGCAGTCTGACTTAGTGGACCACATACATCAGAATGTACGAGTTCCTGTAAATTAGTGGTGTGATGTCCAACACCAGAAAATGGGGCTTTGGTCATCTTACCCTGAATACATGATTCACAAGTTGAATATGGTTCAATGGTGAGATCTAGTATCAAACCATTCCTAACCAATTGGGTAAGGCGTTTAACGCCTATATGACCTAGCCTCATGTGCCATAGTTCAGTATTATTAAGAACAGATAAACTACGTTTTTTAATCATAGTATTCAAAATATCTCTATAAGTATGCAATGTGTAATGACCATGCTCATTTGGACAACAAATGATCTGAATATTACTTTTATCATTTAAATATAAAGAACAGTTCTTAATATTAACATGATAACCTTCTGTATCTAATACAAAAAGAGATATAATATTTGCTACACATCCCGATACAATGTAGCAATCATACAACAAAAGGCTCCCATTCGGCAAAGGGATCCCGCATACTCTCACTGCAACTGCATCCAGAGAGTCTCCACTCCCAAAGCGCAACTGCATCTCTCTAAGCTTCAGTTTCTTACTTTCCTTCAGCATCTGCAACGAATTGCAAATGTGAACATGACAAGCAGAATCCAAAATCCAGCGGGATGTAACAGCTTCACAAGCCAGTGAGATATCAATAACTGGAAAAATAAATGTACCTGATGTAGATGCTCTCTCCTTCCTTATTTGGGCAATGTAGTCAGGACAGTTCCTTTTCCAATGCCTGACTTTGCTGCAGTGATGGCATTTATCTTCAGAAGCCCTCTTGGGCTTTGATATCTTTCCTTGCGGTGGAGGACCGAAACCCTTATTCTTCTTCACTTTTGTCTTCTTTCCCTTTGGCCAGGCCTGGGAAGAAGCAGAAAGTGAAGTAGGTTTCGGAGGGTGAGTCGGTACTCCATTCCTTAGGTCCTCTTTCGCGTGATCAGCATCCTATGCAGTTCATGGTAGGAACAGATAATCTCATTCATGTTGAAATACATCACGAATTGGCGATATGAGCTGGGAGCGAACCAAGAATAACACTCTTACCGAGAATGTCATTCAGAGGGAGATTATGTTGCCTCAGTTGTTCGATCAAATCGATCAAGTGAAGAACATGCGAGCTCACAGCTTGCCCCTCGTCCAGTAGCGCATGGAACAATTCCATCGCAACTTTATGAACAATAATTTGTTCTTGGTTCAAATACGATTCTCTTAATCGCATCATCATACTATATGCATCTGTCATGCCAAAGTATTGTTTCCTGAGTCTCGATGCCAGTGAATTTAAGATGTATGATTTAACTTTTAAATCATCATCTTTCCAAGCTTGGAAAACTTGGAGTTCCTCTGGTGTTGCGTCCTCAGACACAGCAGGGGCAATGGGCCATCGAGTACATATCCCAACTTTTCGGAATCAAGGACAATCCTTAAATTCAAATCTCATTCGGTGAAGTTCTCAGCGCCTTTAAGTTTGTTCGTATCCAACATACGCATAAACAGATTAGTCGATTATGCCGCCATCGTAAATCTATCATATAGATTACGAAAAATGGTTAGTAGAAATTAAGCAGTTTCAAATAATATCGAAAGCATTAACTAGATCATGGATTTTTAATCTAAAAAAGCCCCTCCCACTAAATCATGCAATACTGTAATCCCCAAACAGAATACAAAGATTTAATAATTAAATTAAATACAAATAGTGAAAGGTGGATCCCATGAATATATTTCATCTCACAGCTTTGGCATGTTCTCGCCTATGTATATTCATCAGGTAGACAACTCATTTTCAATCACTCAATAATGACTCATGGGTTTCCAGTCTTGGTCGTTTCTCGTTGTGAAAGCTTTGGCACATTCACAAGGAGGCATACCAAGGTCAAACTCGTCAATGATAAACTCAAGCTACTTGCGTAACCCTGACAGCTTTGGCACGTTCAGGATTCCGCTTTCGCTTGAATTTATTTAGTATATGATATACATCTGGCATACATAAATTTCTATCGGCTACATCCTCATAGCTTTGGCACGTTCTCGAATGTAGTCATAGAAAAGATATTCATAAACCGTATTGACAAGACGGACCATGTAACATGCATCAAATACATATTAACATAAACGTTATTAATTAGGGATTTTCCGCAAAAGATGCTTTTTACTTTATTTAATCAAATTAAATAAACACATGCATGCATAAAGTAAAGATTAAATTAAACATTGAATTTAAAAGGCATAATCATATTAGGGTGTCCAAAATCAGACTCGCTCTGATACCATTTTCTATGGATTTTATGGCGAAAATCCGGTTAGCGCAACGAAAACGCGGAAAATCAAAATTTTCCGATTTCAAAATTTTTCTTGGAACAATTAAATAAAATTATTTATTAATCACCCAATTATCAAATTCTGAAAATTTACACAAGAAACCAAATTTCTTGGTTACCGAATTACCTAATACTTTACAAATTGATTATTTTAGTCCTAAAATTATCAAATATAATTTTGGATGATTCTAAATAATTTCTAAAATGATTTCCAACATGTCCAACACATCAAAATCAGATTGCAAGAAAATCCCAAATTTCCTAAATTGCCAAACAACCCTAAATTTTTCAGTTCTTGCAATTTGGTCCTTTTATGTTCAAAACATGTCAAGATCAAATCCAATCAACCCAAAAATTAATATGCATCATATAAACACCATATACATCACATATATGAAAGCCTCAAATTTGGTTAGGGTTAAGAACCTTAATTTTACAATTTCTTCAAATTGACAAATCTTACCAAATCAATTAAATCCAACACTTTAATTCAAAATTTACCACACCAAACAAGTCTCACCATCATGAAACAACTCAAGAACAATTCTAGGTCATCAATGAGTGGTTTAGAAACTATAGAATGGCAACATGATTATCAAATAATCAAAAGTAAGCCATTAAAATCATTTCAAGCTTACTTTATAAACCATACATGCTCTCATCTTTCAAACAAGTTCATAACCAATTAAAACACAAACTATAAGTGTAGAGTCAACATCCTAGTAACACATGTGGAAGCTAAGCATCTTAGAAATATTTTCTAAGTTGAAAGATTTAAAGAAAAACTTACAAAAAATTTATTTCCAAGCTTTCCTCTTTGATCTTCAACTTTTTCTCTCAACTCTTTTGGTTTGTTTTTTATAACTTGTTAACCTAAACCTAATAAAATGAAACAAAACAATATATACTTCCACCAATGCTTGGCCGAATTTTGCATATATGAAATATCTAGATATTTAATTTTGTTTCATTAAAGTTTGTTTTAATCAACTTGCAACTTGATCATTACACATTTAATGAAATTCAACAAGTCAAATAAAGCAACTTAAAGCATCTTCTAAAATATCAAAACTTAAGATATTTATATTTTTAATTTATTTATTATTTAATAATTAAATAATTAAATAATTATTTAAATACAAATATTTTAAATATATATATTATATTTACTTTAAATATCCAAATGCATATATATATTTATGATATATGTCAAATATCACAATTTGACATTTAATTAATGTGTATTTAATAAAATCTATCATTAAATACAAATACACAATAATTAGGAAATGATTATTAGGTCCTTTCATATGTTTTTTCGTTTAAATTTTTAACGACTTTTTTAAATAATCAGTATATTCATAAAAGTTGTCATAGTGCTATACGAGTATATTTCACGAGTGAGACTCTCTAGATTCAGGCATATCCATCACGAAATCCAATTTCGTGTCCATAATTTACCCACCCGTAAATTATGACACCACAGATAAATTCGCTTAATCATACAGGTCGAGGTCATGTCATATGTTTAATTCATTCGTCACAGGTATCCAGATATATCCCAGAGATATAGATGTAAACGTCAAATCTCTATAGAGACAATCCTGTCGACGTCTTTATTAGCAATCTTTAAAAGAACACTTAGAACTCACTTCTAAAGTGTACTACATGCCCATGGTTTTATCTGATTGCTAATCATATATGGACTACCTATGCTCTGTACACATAACTGACAGATCCTATCTCGACACACACATGACACCCTGAGGATCTGTCCACACCCAACGACAAAGAGGTATATCTGAATAGATCGGTGACGTGACTACCATATAAGTGTGGAAGATGTCTCATGTGCCCACAGTGGTATCTCAAGTCGATAATCACAAATTACTCAACCCGAGAAGATTTATTGACGTTGATGTACCATCCATTAAGAATCTTCAGTGAGTTATTCAGTGTTTATCTGCTATAAACACATACACGTCTATATAAGTCTTCAAGACTCATGGTTCATTGAGAAACCATTGGAATCATATATTCCAGTATACGACATGTATCGGTCTTAACGGGTTTACTTTAATGACCAAGTAGTGTAAACCTTGACCATGAACTGTCTCAGAATGACAACATCATGATACAACTCAATGTCAGTTGTGACGCTTTTGCAATTGCATCATGACTAATTGTTCTAAGGTATATTACGTCTTTACTATATAAAAAGATATATTATATTAAAACGTTTACAATAGTATTTACAAGAAAATACAATCGGGAATTGGCGCTCTGAACACTAACCCAAACATGGAGTATCTCGACTCCCAAGCTATAGCGTCGCTGCTCGTAGAGCTGATAGATACTAATATTCATTTTCTTTGTTCCGGAGTTTTCAGACTCTATTTTTGTCCCATTTTTATCCTACGGACTCGAAACAAAATGTAGTTTTACATAAAATATTTTAAAATACAGCCGTACTAGATATTCATGGGTTAGAAACTACTTATTTTATTCATAATAAAACGTTTACAATAGTATTTACAATGAAATACAACCGGAATTGGCGCTCCGAGCACCCAACCCCAACATGGAGTATCTCGACGACCAAGCTACAGCGTCACTGCTTTCAGAGCTGATACATACTAATATTCATTTTCTCTGTTCCGGAGTTTTTGGACTCCGTTTTGGTCTTATTTTTGTCCTACGAACTCGAAACGAAATGTAGGTTTACATAAAATATTTTAAAATACAGCCATACTAGATATTCATGGGTTAGACCCACTTCCACTACGCGAGACACCGATCCGACCCTATGGGTTCCACATCTGCCCCATCAATATGAACAAAGGAAAATTCATAGAGGACGAAGGAGTCCGACATAACCACTTAAATCTCTGCCCACTTAGGCTCTTATCGTATCGGTGATAAAATTTCCTTAAGTACTTTCTCAATAGAAAATCTTAGGCAGAATCTTAGTGTTACACTTCAATTCTCAAGTTCAAGTATAACAATTATATAAGATATAAAGTCAATCAAGCTTGGAATGAATTACTTGTGTATAACTCGGACCAAATCTTTCGTGATATATTTTAACCAAGTATGCAACAATCAGTTAATAAGATTAAATAATTCTCAACTTTATCACATAGTGGACTAGGTGCATGTATGTGATAATTGAACACCATAATATTAACTAAAAGTTATACTACTAAGTTTATAAAAGTTCAGTATATGATTTTTACTAAGTTAATATTATACTATGCATAAATTCAACTTAGGTCTATATTATCAAATTGTTATAATTGAAATGTGTATTGTTTATGATAATATCTAGCTACTAGATTGATCTAGATTTTTGAATTTATGCAAACTAAATTATGTACGTTATTTTACCAAAATTAATTCAAATCTGAAAATTTCTCAGATACGATTTGCATTAATGTCATGTTCGTTCAACCGTTTGAACGAATTTTTCTAGAGAGTTCACGTTCGTGTGGCATTTGATAACGTGTTTGAACGAATCTTTCCAAAGAGTTTGCGTTCGTGTGACGTTCGTCACTATATTCGAACGAAAATGCGAAATATATAATTTTTCTTATATGTTCGTCGGGCGTTTGAACGCTCTTACGTATTTTTCATGCACATGATATATTTTTCCGGAGAAAGAATAATAACACATGTATAAATCAAAGTTAACAACACATATAAGTTAATAATTTATTAAGATTGTTGGGCTTAGATGTGTTATCTACTATTGGAAAATACAATGTAGAAGAAGATGAACTTGAACCAAGTCGAGAAAATCTATTTCTTTAAGAATTTATTAGCCCCGCCTCGATGCACTATAGATCTTTTGTGGCTAACGCTCTCCATGATACTTGGTTACTTCCTGTAAAATTGACACTTTTTTCTTCAAGAACTTGAACAAGGAAGAAACAGTGAGAACTCTCTTTTATTTATGAAGACCTTAAACTCACTAATATGCCTAAAGATAAGTGAAAGAGAAGATGAGTTGAATTAATGAAAAATAAACCCAATGACCACTTTTTATATGCATGTAGAGGTGCCTTTGTAGGCACCCTTTAGATTAAGATGTAATCCTTCTAAGAATTATACCTCTCCATAATGCCATTTAACTTGAAAGGTCATGTTTTTTTAATCTTAAATGATATGTCCATTCAACTTGTGTCTTTCCTACAAAACACTTCTTTAAGGACATATATCTCTTATAATTATAAATATTATAGAATTTACTACAATTTGATTATGCAAGCATCAATTTTCAGCTAGTATTTACCCCGATTATTAATACAAAAATGATGCTTGCGTAATATGTTGCACTATTATGTGTATTAGGAAAAGTGCAAATGATAAAAAGAGAATAGATAGCCCCCAAGGGGTGTGGTTTTATAGCAAATGGTTTATGATATAGTTGTCAGGTCCTGAATTCGAGTTCAGGAGGTGTATTTTTTTATAAGAATTTGGGCAACCAGGGGTTTTATTTGTCTCACTTAAGCTTAAGTCGGGTAGCTTGGCGGCGGAATTTTCAATATTTTTTTTAAAAAAATATTGTGTACAGATGTTGATGGTGGTTTTCGGTCCCCAAGAAGTCAGAATCTAGAGGAATGATATAAAAGGGTTTTTCATTTCCTAGATAAGGAGACCAGACCCAGGTAGAATAAGCCTCCGACCCAACAAAAAGACCAGACTTGTTTGTGTTTTATGGCCGATCCGAGGTGGTCCATGACTGTCGAACGGATCTGATGAGAAAATATCAAATTCGACAGTGTGAGCATCTGTGGAGGCCGACCCGAAGTGGTCCATGACTGTCGACCCGACCTGATGAGAAGATATCAGATTCGACAGTGTGAGCATCTGTGGAGGCTGACCCGAGGTGGTCCATGACTGCCGACTCGACCTGATGAGAAGATATCATATTCGACAGTGTGAGCATATGTGGAGGCCGACCCAAGGTGGTCTATGACTACCGACCCAACCTGATGAGAAAATATCAGATTCGACAGTGTGAGCATCATTGGAGCCTGACCTGAGATGGTCTATCACTAACGACCCGATCCAGTGGCTCAGTAGGCCAAGACATATGTTGCTTTTGTCTCCCGACCTGGTAGGGCGGGCCGAAGTGGTAATAATGGTATGATCATGATCAAATGACGTAAGCCATACATGAGAACTTGCACCTTTCTAAGAGTTCTGACGTGACAGATTACAGGCTAGAGGTAGCGTGTGGCAGATGGTATAATAGCTTGGTATAAGAGATGTCAAGTGGCAGAGTTACTTTCGACATAGTAGTTGGGGAAGAGAGCTATTGCATTGATGGCAAATTCACATGTCTGACATCACGAGAATAGTGTAATAGTAGAAATTTCCCTAGTATATAAAACGATTGAAAATTCATTGTAGGACTAAGCCAAATTCATTCACGCATAACTTGTAATAGATATCAAAAATCTTAAGTGTAAAATTGAGTTTGTAAGAGGTCGGTCAGCTAAGCTCGAGAGATAGACAAGTCGGTTATACACGACCACGTTATAAAATTTTTCTTTTCCCTTATGCCTGTGGACGTAGATTGGATCCATTTCGCCGAACCACATTACACCCTCTGTCTATTCTTTGTGTTTTCTCGTCTTTTTGCTAAGTTTTCCTTTGGTCCCAAAACCAAATAAATTCACAGTTGATGGAGGATTTATTCGAGGAGTGGTTTTCCCGAATTACCCCAGGAATGAAAATCAACCGTCAACAGTTGGCGCCATCTTTGGGGACTAGTACTAAAAGCAGCAAACACATTGAGATGATGGTAGAAAACGAGAACCATAGATCTTCAGAGGCTCCGACGATGGAGTGGATGGAGAAAATGGAAGAAACCATACGAAATGAGAGAGAATATGCGTAATAAGAAAGAGAATAAGCTCGGAAGGAGAGAAAATCAACTCAGGTCTTCATGAAGACTATGTTGGAGAAGTTGGAAGAGAAAATGGTGAAAGAGAGGGAACGAGCCCCCTCCAAAAAAAATAAGAGATAGTAAGTTGAAAAAGTATCGCTGAAGCATATGGAGATGGCGATAATAGAAAGATAAATACTCGTGGGGTGAGATCTGTAGTCATTGCTGGAGCTATGCCGGTGAGAGAGCCGTGGGAAGAAGAGAAAGGCAGGCGAACTCCGGAATCCTCCAGCAACAGCTCATACTACGTGAAGAGCGATTTGGGACGATATCCGAGGGAAGAGAATGAAGTCCATAGTTACGAAGAACACCATGCCCGGGGTGGAAGACGTCGGGAAGCCGAGGTCGAAAGCATGTAGCTCCGAGAGTCATATAAAGACCTGGTTTCGGAAGGAGATGATGAAGTGAGAGGAAAGTATGAAAACCGATCGAGGGGTGACTAGGACATAGGGACAACACTCCCTTTCACGAAGGAAATTAGGGCGATGGAATTTCAAATGAGATTCACCATGACCTCCAAGGATATTTATATAGGCAGCTCGGACCCCAAGTTTCATATTGAAATGCTTTTTTTGTTGATGGAAATTCATGGAATGGTCGAAGAAGACATATGCAAGGTGTTCCCTTTGACCTTGGGCGAGTCAGCCAGCCTGTGGTTCATGAATTTAACCCCGGTAAGTGTCAACAACTTCGAGCAATTGAGGAGATCCTTTGTGTGGCATTTCAAAGGGGCGTGTATACGAAGGAAGACGATGAGGTCGTTGAGGTTGATGAAGCAATGAGACGACGAGTCTTTGAAGAGCTTTGTCGATAGGTATCATGACCTGATTTTAGAGGTCGGGGCGTATGAGTCCCCAGATTCCTTGGAAAGTTGTAAGATAGCTATCAGGGTCGGGAGATTATGGTCCCACCTGAGGATCCAAGAGATACCGGATTATACCGCGGCTTTGGAAAATGCAAGGAAGTTTGTGTTAATGGAGGAAGATGAGAAGATTTCACGATGAGGAGGCACCTAGAAGACCAAGATACTCAAGCCGAAAAATCGATGGGATGTGGTTAGAGACATGAGGAGACCGGTCATGAGGCAGAAGGAGTTCAGACTGATGCCTATGAGTAATCAAGTACATAAAAGAAGGTTGCATGCCCAAGTCAACCTTGTTTCCGGAGGAACAATGTACACCCCCCTCAACAGACCCATGGCTCATATAGTTCAGGAGGTCCAGGATAAAAGACCTATTGACAGAACCCAACCCGAGGAAGTTTTTGAATGAGAAGAAAGACAACCAGTTTTATTGTATGCACCATAATACAATGGGGCACACCACAGAGCGATGTAGAGACCTACTGGAGCAGGTGGAAGACTTGGTAAAAATGACTATATGAGCGAGTACAGATACCAAATGTCTATGGAGACTGACTAACGCTGATAGTGAATGCCGTCGGGTTGGGTATTTAGAATGCTGAGGTACTGAAGAGATATTTTTGATAGAGTCTCTCTTAAAATGACTCACAAATAGTTGTAAGATGGGCAATAGATCCCAAGAATATGAATAAAATTCTTTCATTCTCAGATAAAAACTTATTTATCCATGCTTGTTTATTGTGTGTGCTTAATGGCTCGGGTACCACCGAGACCATCCCATTCTGTACCATCGGGTATGCCAATCTCGGGGAGGGAGAATGCCCTCGTGGCATCTGGCCATCTCATTCTGTACCATCGGGTGTGCCGACCACGGGGAGGGATAATGCCCAGTAGCGTATGGCCATCCCATTCTATACCATCGGGTATGCCGACCTCGATGAGGGAGAATGTGTTAGGTTGGTGCTCGGAGTGCAAATCCGGATCGTATTTATATTCGATTCATGAATACGAGCAATAATGTTTTCTATAATATTACTTATTTATGGTTAGACCTCTTGTCTTTTATTATATATATTCAATCTAATTCATTAGATTGAAACTAAATCATGTTTAGTGATATATATATAATATATATATATATATATATATATATATATTATATATATATTAGACAAAGACCCGATAATATATAATATAGTGCGTAATTACAACGTAGCTTATAATTGATGTTGGGAAGTGTCACTAATAGACATATATTATCATATTAAGTTCATGTTCAAGATTTACTAACACGGGTCGATTAGTAAAATCCGCTGAGATTAGTACATGTCAAATATCGTGACATGGTCCGATGACTTATCTCAATGAACCATGAGTCTCGGGAGACTCGTATAGATGTGTAGGTGTTTATTTGATAAACACTGAACGACTCACCAAAGATTACCTAATAGATGGTATACCAATGTCAATAAGAATCTTCTCGGGTTGAGTAGCATAATGATTCTTTGACTTGAGATACCACTGTGGATATATGAGTTATCTTCCACACTTAAATGACAGTCACTCACCGATCTATTAAGATCAGACCTCCGCATGTTCGTTGGTGTGGACTCATGCTCATGATATCATGTGTGTATCAAGATAAGATCCATCAGTCCTGCGTATATGGCATATGTATTCATTATGGGATTAGTAATCCGTTAAATCGGTGGTACACTATAGAAGTGAGTTCTAAGTGTTATTATAAGATTGCTAATAAAATCATCGACATGATACCTATAGAGATTTGACGTTAATATATATATCTCTTGAATAATCCGACTACTTGTGACGGATGGATTATACGTATGTGATGACCTCGACCTGTATAGTTCAGCGAGTTTATCCGTGATCGTCATAATTTATGGGTGGGTAAATTATGGACACGAAATTTGATTCCGTGACAGATATACCTGAACTGAGAGAGTCTCACTAACGAAATAAACTCGTAGAGCACTATGGTAACTTTTATGAATAATACTGATTATTTATAAATCATTTAACGGTTAAACGAAATATACATGTAAAATGACCTTTTGGTTATTTTTTAATTAATTTATATTTGTATTTAATATTTGATTTTATTAAATACACATTAATTAAATTTCAATTGTAATATTTGACATATATCATTAATATATATATTTGAGATATTTAAAGTAAATATAATACATATATTTGATATATTTATATTTAATTAATCATTTAATTGTTAAATGATTAAAGTAATTAAAATATAAATATTTAATATTAGGATAAAGTTAGGTCATGATTAATTTGTGTATAAGTTTGACTTTAACATTTAATTAAAGGTGTTAAAAAGACATTTGACTTGCTTGATATTTTGTTTTGAAAATTGGAAAAATATCTTGTATTTTTCCTTCACCAAATTCGGCCACATGACCTAGTATTTAAGGTTTTATTTTTTCATTTGCTTCACACAAGTTTAAGCCACCAAAAACATAAACAAAATAAGTTAGAGAGAAAAAGAGAATAAACAAGAAGAAAATCAAAGGTTGCTTGGATTTAAGTAACTTTCTTCAACTTCCTATTATAGTGAAACTTGTTCCTTTTGTTCTTGGCTATAACATGTGTAGTTCTTAAGTTTTTCTACTCTTTCTTGTTTGTGTTATGATGGTTGGAAACATGAATAAAGATGTATGCATGTATGTTTAACAAAGTATGTTTATAAATGGCGTATAAGTACACTTTTGATCATTTGATGATCTTGTTGACATTCTAGAGTTGTTAGGCCACTCATTGATGACCTAAAATTATTCTTGAGTTGTTTCAAAGTGGTGAGACTTATTGGTGTTGTAGAGATTAATTAAAGTTGTAGCAAATTGCACAAATTTGGAAAATTATAGCAACTCTCGGAAATTTGGGGAAATTGTGGGTTTTGAGTTTCTATTTATATTTTCATGTATAAGACATGTATAAATTATTTTGGTAGTGATTTGAAATTACTTATATTTGTATTTGACAAATTAGAACTAAAATAATCAAAATGTAAAGTATTGGGGTCTCACGGTAATTAGTGATAAATATGATTTTTGGATTAAAAATTCAATTTTTATTTATTGAGTAATTAGAATAAATTGGTTTATTTTAATTTCCCAAGAAAAATAATTACCGTAAATTATCTCGGAGTGAAAATATGTGAAAAATGCAAAAAACGGCGTTACCGGGTAACGACTGTCCAAACAGTGAGTTGGTCATTGTGTGGGCAGCCCACGAACTGTCCAAATATTTTTTGGGCTGACCTGGGCATCCTCAATGTGCATTGGTCGGTCGGTTCATTTGGAAATGCGTTTTATGCTATTTTACGGGAAAACGTTTTCTTAAAAGTTTCGCAGTATTTCTATATTATTCATGTCGTTATTTGATATCAAATAAATATGTTTAGGTGAAATATGAATAGATTACTAATATTGGATATTGAATAAAATATTCGTAAGTTTAAAAATTTTAAACTACGATTTCGTCTGAATCACGCTTCTTCCGCTGCGCCGCCCTGATAAATCCACAACAAAATAGTATCAGAGCGAGTCTGATTCTGAACCCATGATATGATTAGACCTTTAAATTTGATATTTAATCTAATCTTTACTTTTTACATGCATGTATTTATTTAATTTGATTAAATAAAGTGAATTACATCTTTTAGGAAAATCTCTGTTAAATAAGGTTTTATAAAGTGACTAGTATTAGGAATACTTGTTTCTTCGTCCGCCTTGTCAATACGGATGTGAATGATTTTATTATGCTATAGTTGTATCGTGCCAAAGCTGTGCAGTTATGATTGAAGGTAGTTCATTTGTACTGGTAGAACTTATATGATAAGAGACAAATTCAAGTGAAAGTGGAAATCCTGAACGTGCCAAAGCTGTTAGGACTACATCGGTAGCTTGAGTTTGTCATTGACAAGTGAACCCTTGATACGCCTCTTGTGAACATGCAAAACTGTCACAACGAGAAACAGTCAGGACAAAATCAGGAGTCATAAAAGTGTGATTGACAATGAGTTGTCTACCCGTGAATATACGTAGGCGAGAACGTACCAAATCTGTGAGTCGAAATATGTTCATGGGGTCCACTTCCCATTATGGAATTCGATTTAATTACTGAATTCTCATTTTCCGTTGGGATTACGGTATTACGTAAAGTAGTGGGAGACACTGCTGGGTTAAAAATCCATAACTACTGCAGCGTATAAAATTATGAAAATCGTCGCTTATGTTTTTCCTTATTCTATTATTTAGATAGAATTAAACTTTTATCCACTGCATGCATATTTTATATATGTTTTCTGACTTCACTTATGGTTACAGATTTCAAGAATAGGTTCTAGATTAGAATAAACTATGATATAATCGTTATAGACAGAATAGTTTCTTATGCAGTAAAGATTGACATGAATTGGTTCATGTATCTAGATTTTTCACTGACATTAAGAAAACCTTATTAGGTATTTGTTTATCTGATAATGACGTTTCTTGGCTTTAGTGACATTTAGAGGTCACGTGTCAGACGCTATTTTCTTTTCAATATTTGTAAATGTTATAAATAGTTGAAGGTAAATAATAAATCTAAAGAAAGAATATGCGTATAGTTGTGTATAGAAAATATCGATTTTCACAATACGAAAACTATAGGTATTGGATATCATATCTCTCGTCTAGTTATTTAAAATATTGTTGAATGATTGTTTCGATATTTGATATCAGAATTTACGACTATTGGATAGTTACTTGTTCTCTGTAAACAATTGTTACATATTTTAAAACGACTAGTAGTGTCATTAACGGTAGGGGTGAACATAATTTCGGGTCAAACTGCGAACCGCATCGAACCGAACCGCGCGGTTTGAAAAAATATTAAAAATGATTTTGAACCGCACCGAATCGAACCGCAAATTTCGGGTCGGTGTGCGGTTTTGACCCTGTCAAACCGTGAACCGCCCAAACCGCATATTTTGACTTGAACCGCGACCCGAACCGCCTAAACCGCCGACCCGCGTACAAATTAAATATTATTATATATTTTTCTTCTTCTTTAACTATGAAAATTAAGATATTTAATGATCATATAACAATATGTAATGAATAAATGAAAATTATGTAATTTTTTCTTCAATTATAATGTGAAAACACACAAAATTTTCTTAAAAAATTTATAATCCAAATCGCTGACCCGAACCGCCCAAACCGTTAAATTGCCAACCCGAACCGCCGCGGTTTTCCTTATCAAATTTGCGGTTTCGTTTTTTAATTTCCCAAACCGCCAACCCGCACGGTTTGAAGTAAAAAACAAAAAAAACCGCCCCGAACCGCACCGCGAACACCCCTAATTAACGGATAGATAAATATTAAGAAAAATATTCGGTTAAGTAAATAACTTAGAACAATGTTTTATGAGATTTTATCACTTAAGTAATAAATGCTTATTCCATATGGTAAATGATGGTCTGATACTAGATCACACCACATATCCTTATCTATTTAATGAATATTGTATTCGGGAAGGTGATTAAATCTCATTTAACCAATGATTGTCATTGGACCAGAAAATTTATTAAATTGATACATTGGATGTATGTACTTTAATGAGTTATAAATTACTTAAGGTATTTTTCTTTACTTCGTAACTTAGTCAATGAATCATCGTGACTTAGTTACGTGTTTCTGATGAAACGCGGAGAGAATATTTTGAATGGTTTAAAGATATTCGATCTTAAGTTTTGAAAATTATATCTTTAAAAATTCATCATGAGTCTTTGAATTGTTCAAAGATGTTTGATATGATCAAACATATGAATTTATGACAATTAGTTCTAAGGTTGTTTAATGAATATGATTCTTACTCAATATGATTCTTCTACGATTCCATCGTAATGGAATTGGTTAGTGGGAAAAATCGAATCTTATACGAATTGATTTGCTTGATATTGAGAGTTACCGAATTAGTTTCAATACTCTTGGGGATATGCTCCGGAAACACTTATTCATCCATTTAATTAAGGTTCCATTAGTTTCTACAGTTACGTATATGGTATGTACAAGTAGAGTATTCGAATCTTGAAATGTTTAAGATTTGAATCTTTCTTTTGTATAATAGTTATATAATTGATAACCTATAACTTATAGTGAGAACGATATTTGATATCGATTCTGGAAATTAGCATTAAACCATAGATCTAAGACTGTTTATAGTTTACTACAATCAAGTTTTGAACTTGATTAAGCTTTCGTTATGAATTGTTCATAAAATATGTAAATGGTTTGCGCAGCAAAAACAAAGTGATCTTATTAAAGGTCTGACCTTCATAGTACGATAGTGAGAAAAGTTATACTCAACAATCTATTATAGATTCTAAGGAAACTTGTCTCTAGTCGTACTTATTGAACAATTAAGGATTTGTTGGTTAATGTTAATATTAAACTGTATATTTTAGCTAGAAATGCAAAGTGGCGTTTCTGAATGGTTTCTTCAGATAAGAGATCCATTGTGATTTCTTAGTTTGAAGAGTTCGTTTTGGAATGGCCCTGGATTTTGTATTCTGCTAAGATTGCAGTTTGATATATTAGCTTATATAGCCTATTGTAGACTCGGATGAGCTTTCCGAAAATTTTTGTTTTCTAATTTTGATATCAGTCAGATTTTCTGATTTTATAAAAGTATAGATAATACATATGAGATAGAAGGGTTAATGGGAGCGTATAAATTTATTTCTAGTGTTTTATATCATAATGAAATTATCATTATTAAGGTAATAATGAGATGTTTATGAGGTAAAAAGGTTTGCCTGAGTCTTATTTTTTCCATGAAAGTAGTGAGAGTGGTCTCTGTTATATTCAATATAAAGTTTCATATATAATATAAAACTTAGAGACTTGTGAGATCCTCTCATTAGTCGTACATTAGACATGATCTAATAAATGACACAATGAGACTATCTGTGTGATAGTTAATATAACTGTTTGACAGTTAATATGTCTATAGTATATAATATTCATCTTTCGTAAATGATGATTCCTATTTCGAAAGAGAAATTGATTAGAATGTCTAGTCAATCTTATGCATCATAGGATGATGACATAATGAATACTATATTTTATGCGATTAGAGATGTCAATTTAATCGTAATTGATACGAGCTATTTTGATATGTTGTAGACCATATGATGGGTCTTGAAACATGTTCTTTATTATTTTTGAGATATTAAGAACACGTTTCTTTATTACCATAGGAGAGTACTTGAGGGTCATGTGTATGTGATACACATTAAGATGTGTATATGATACTGTGGATTGACACTAGAGAAAGTGGGAGAAATTGTTATGGTTGATGCTCGGAGCGTCAATCCGGATCGTATTTATGTTTGATTCATGAATACGAGCAATACATTTTCCATAATATTACTTATTTATGGTTGCATCTCTTGTCTTTTATTATATATATTCGATCTAATTCATTAAATTGAAATTAAATCATGTTTAGTGATATATATATATATATAGACTAATACCTGATAATATATAATGTAGTGCGCAATTACAATGTAGCTTGTAATTGACATTGGAAAGTGTCACTACTAGACATATATTATCATATTAAATTCCTGGTCAAGATTTACTAACACGGGTCAGTTAGTAAAATCCGCTGAGACCAGTACACGTCGTATATCGTGACTTGGTCTGATGGTTTATCCCAATGAACCATGAGTCTCGGGAGACTCGTATAGACATGTAGGTGTTTATTTGATAAATATTGAACGACTCACCAAATATTACCTAATAGATGGTACACCAACGTCAATAAGAATCTTCTCGGTTGAGTAGCATAGTGATTCTTTGACTTGAGATACCACTGTGGATATATGAGTTATCCTCCACACTTAGATGACACTCACTCACCGATCTATTAAGATCAGACATCCGCTTGTTCGTTGGGTGTGGACTCATGCTCATGATATCGTGTGTGTATCAAGATAGGATCTGTCAGCCCTGTATACAATGCATAGTTATTCATTATATGATTAGCAATCCGTTAAATCCATGGATCTGTGGTACACTGTAGAAGTGAGTTCTAAGTGATATTATAAGATTGCTAATAGAATCATCGACGGGATTATACCTATAGAGATTTGACGTTAATATCTATATATCTGGAATAATCTGAATACTTATGACGGATGGATTATACGTATGCGATGACATCGACCTGTATAGTTCAACAAGTTTATCTGTGGTCGTCATAATTTATGAGTGGGTAAATTATGGATACGAAATTTGATTTCGTGACGGATATACCTGAACTTAGAGAGTCTCACTAATGAAATAAACTCGTAGAGCACTAGGGAAACTTTGAATAATACTGATTATTTATAAATCGTTTAACAGTTAAACGAAAGATACATGCAATGGACCTTTTGGTCATTTTTTAATTAATGTGTATTTGTATTTAATATTTGATTTTATTAAATACACATTAATTAAATGTCAAATTATAATATTTAACATATATCATTAATATATGTATTTGAGATATTTAAAGTAAATATAATACATATATTTGAGATATTTGTATTCAATTAATTAATTAATTGTTAAATGATATAAATATAAATATCTACCATTATGATAAAGTTAGGTCATGATTAATTTGTGTATAAGTTTGACTTTACCATTTAATTAAAGGTGTTAAAAAGACATTTGACTTGCTTGATATTTGGATTTGAAAATTGGAAAAATATCTTGTATTTTTCCTTCACTAAATTCGGCTACATGACTTAGTATTTAAGGTTTTGATTTTTCATTTGCTTCACACAAGTTGAAGCCACCAAAAACATAAACAAAATAAGTTAAAGAGAAAAAGATAATAAACAAGAAGAAAATCAAAGGTTACTTGGATTTAAGTAAGTTTCTCCAACTTCCTATTAGAGGGAAACTTGTTCCTTTTATTCTTGACTTCAACAAGTGTAGTTCTTAAGTTTTTCTACTCTTTCTTATTTGTGTTATGATGGTTGGAAGCACGAATGAAAGATGTATGCATGTATGTTTAACAAAGTATGCTTATAAATGGTGTATAAATATACTTTTGATCATTTGATGATCTTGTTGCCATTCTAGAGTTGTTAGGCCACTCATTGATGACCTAGAATTGTTTTTAAGTTGTTTCAAAGTGGTGAGACTTGTTTGGTGTTGTAAAGATTAAATTAAAGTGTTGAATTTGGTTAATTTTAATAATTGGACTAATTTGAGAAATTAGGATTCTTAACCTAAACCAAAATTGGGGATTTTCATATATGTTTGTATAATGATGTATATATGATGTACATTAATTTGGTGTTGATTGGAAATCATTCAAAGTTGTTTTGAACAAATTTGGATCAAATTGTACAAATTTGGAAAGTTGTAGCAACTCTCGGCAATTTGGGGAAATTGTGGGTTTTGAGTTGCAATTTTTATTTTCATATATAAGACATGTATAATCATTTTGGTAGTGATTTTAAATCACTTATATTTGTATTTGACAATTATTACTAAAATGATCAAAATGCAAAGTATTGGGGTCTCATGGCAATTAGTGATAAATCTGATTTTTGGATTAACAATTCATTTTTTATTTATAGAGTAATTAGAATAAATTAGTTTATTTTAATTGTCCAAGAAAACCAATTATCGAAAATTATCTCAGAGTGAAAATACGTGAAAACGACGATAAACGGTGTTACCGGGTAACAGTTATCCAAACAGTGAGTTTGTCACTATTCGGGCAGCCCACGAACTGTCCAAATATTTTTGGGGCTGACCTGGGCAGCCTCCGTGTGCATTGGTCGGTCGGTTCGATCGAAAACGCGTTTTATGCTATTTTGCGGAAAAACATATTTGTAAAAGTTTCGCGGTGTTTCTATGTTATTTATGTCGTTATTTGATATCAAATAAATATGTTTAGGTGAAATATGAATAGATTATTAATATTGGATATTGAATAATTATTCGTAAATTTAAAAATTAAACTACGATTTCGCCCGAATCGCGCTTCTTCCGCTGCGCCACCCTGATAAAACCCCAACAGAATGACCACGTGGCATCTGATCATCCCATTATGTACCATTGGATATGCTGACCTCGGGAGGAGGAGAATGCCCATGTGGTGTTTGGTCATCTCATTTTGTACCATCGAGTATGCCGATATTGGGAAGGGAGAATGCCCCGTGGCGTCTGGTCATCCCATTCAATGTCATCGGGTATGCCGACCACGGGGAGGGAGAATGCCCTCATGGCGTCTGGCTATCCCATTCTGTACCATTGGGTATGTCGACCTCGGGGAGGGAGAATATCTCAGTGGCGATTGGCTATCCAATTATTTACCATCGGGTATGCCGATCTCAGGGAGGGAGAATGCCCTTGTGGTGTCTAGTTGTCTCATTCTGTACCATCGAGTATACCGACCTCGGGGAAGGAGAATGCTCATGTGGCGTCCGGCCGTCCCATTCTGTACCATCGAGTATGCTGACTTCGGGGAGATAGAATGCCCCTGTGGCATCTGTATCATTGGGTATACCGATCACGGAGATGGGGAATTCCATTGTAGCTCTGGCTATCCTATTTTATAGCATTGGGTATGAAAACGTTCATTTTTTTGCTCGGGTTCGGGTTACGTCCCACCGAAGCCTTATTATCTTTTTTGGCATGGGATATGAGAGTTATATTTGGTGCTCGGAGCGCCAATCCAGATCATTTTTATGTCCGATTCATGAATACGAGCAATATATTTTTCCATAATATTACTTATTTATGATAGCACCTCTTTTCTTTTATTATGTATATTCAATCTAATTCATTAGATTGACATTGTGAAGCGTTACTACTAGAAATATATTATCAAATTAAGTTCATGGTCAAGATTTACTGACACGAATCGGTTAGTAAAATCCGTTGAGACCAGTACATGTCGTATATCGGACTTAGTCTGATGGTTTATCTCAATGAACCATGAGTCTCAGGAGACTCGTATAAACGTGTAGGTATTTATTTGATAAACAATGAACGACTCACCGAAGATTACCTAATAAATGATACGCCAACGTCAATAGGAATCTTCTTGGGTTGAGTATCATAGTGATTCTTTGACTTGAGATACCACTGTGGATATATGAGTTATCCTCCACACTTAGATGGCAGTCACGTCACCGATCTATTTAGATAAGACCTATGCCTGTTCGTTGGGTGTGGACTCATGCTCATGATATCCTGTGTGTAGTTCAAGATATGATATGTCAGTCCTGTGTACAGGGCATAGGTGTCCATTATATGATTGGCAGTCTGTTAAATCCATGGTCGTGGTATACTTTGGAAGTAAGTTTCGAGTGTTATTTAGAAGATTGCTAATAGATACGTCGACATGATTATACCTATAGAGATTTGACGTTTATATCTATATCTCTGGGATAATCCGGATACCTGTGACGGAGAGATTATACGTATGCAATGACCTCGACCTGTATGATTCAGGGCGTTTATCCGTGGTCGTCATAATTTACGGGTGAGTGAATTATGGACACGAAATTGGATTTTGTGATGGATATGCCTGAATCTAGAGAGTCACACTAATGAAATATATTTGTAGAGCACTAAGGCAACTGTTTGAATAATACTGATTATTTATAACTCGTTTAATGGTTAAACGAAAAATACATGCAATCGGGACCTAACAATCATTTTCGAATTAATGCGTATTTGTATTTAATACTTGATTTTATTAAATACACATTAATAAAATATCAAATTGTGATATTTGACATATATCATTTATATATATATGTATTTCAATATTTAAAGTAAATATATTACATATATTAGGATATTTGTATTTAATTATTCAATTATTTAAATGTTAATAATTAAGTTAATTAAATAATAAAATATTTTTTACATGATTTATGCTTTTTAATGGCTTGATACCATTGGTACATTTGTGTATTTAATTTATCAAAGATAAATGTTAACTTTATTAAAGTAAAATGTGTGCCAATGGAAATCAAACAAAAATTGAAATAATTGTTGTTTATTTTTCTTGATAATTTCGGCTAAGGGAATTGATTTAAATAAAAATTATTTTGTTTTCATTTTTCAACTATTACACTAGTTATCAAAATAATTACAAAGAAAATATTGAGAGAAAAGTGAAAGAAAAAGAGAAAAAACTTGATCCAAGCTTGGAATTTGTAAGTTTTTCTTAACTTTCTTTAATTAGAAAATTGTTTCTAAGTATCTAAGCTTCAATATATGTTGCTTAGAATTTTCTATACTCTTTTATGTATATAATTACATGGTTGTAAACTTGTTTCAAAGATGAGCATGTATGTTAATTAAAGATTGAATGAAATTGTTCATTTAATATTCTTTAAGCCATTTGATGGAGAAGTTGTCATTCTAGAGTTTCTTAGCCATCCATAAATGACCTAGAATTGTTCTTGAGTTGTTTCATGATGGTGAGACTTGTTTGGTTTGGTAAAGATTGGATTAAAGTATTGAATTTGTTAAATTTGGTGTATTTTGTCAATGTGAAGAAATTGTAAAATTAGGGTTCATAACCTATTTCAAATTTGTGGTTTTTCATATATGTGATTTAATTTGATGTATATATGATGTATTGGATTTGATCTTGATAATTTTGAACTAAAAAATACCAAATTGTAAATCCTGGAAAATATAGGGGTTGTTCGGTAATTCGGGAAAAATTCTGGATTTGTGTTGCAAATTATATTTTCATGTATTAGACACATGTATAAATCATTTTGGGACTGATTTAGAATCACTTAAATATGTATTGACAATTTAAGGACCAAAATGATCCAAATGCAAAGTTTGGGGGTCTCACGGTAATTAATGATAATCTGATTTTTCAGATAAAAATTCAGTTTTTATTTATTGAGTAATTAGAATAAATTGGTTTATTTTAATTGCCCAAGAAAAATATTTATCGAAAATTATTTCAAAGTGAAAATACGCGAAAACGGCGAAAAACAGCGTTATCGGGTAACGGCTGCCAAAACAGTGAACTGATCACTGTTCAGGCAGTCCACGAACTGTCCAAATATTTTTGGGGCTGACCTGGGTAAGAGATGGCAACTAAACCCAGACCGGCCCGGATCCGCATGGACCCGGACGATCCAATTCCGGGATTAAAAAAATCGGACCCGGGTCTTTAAAATTCAGACCCGGGTGTATCCGGATCCGGACCCGGGTTCGCACGGGTCCGGCCCGGATAGACCCGGGTCCGGAAAAAAAATAAAAAATATAATATAATATAATGAAAATATAAAATAATATGCATATATAAAAAAAAAAATTATAATATAATATAATTAAAAAATATAAAAGAATTGAAATAAAATTAATTAAATTGACAAAATCCAAATAAATATAAAATAATACAATTAAAAAAATTTAAAAATTAAAAAAAAAATAGTGAACCGGGTATCCGGATCCGGACCAGGTAGACCCGGGTCCGAACCCGGATATATTTACCTGGGTCCGGAATCGAACCCGAGGTGAAGAAATTCCTTGCGGATCCGGACCTGGATCCGACCGTACCCGGGTCTGGATCCGGATTTTGACATCCCTAGACCTGGGCAGCCCCATGTGCATTGGCTAGTCTGTTCGGCCGGAAACGAGTTTTATGTTATTTTACGGAAAAATATTTTCGCAAAATTTTTCGATGTTTCCATATTATTTATGTCGTTATATGATATCGAATAAATATGTTTAGGTGAAATATGAATGAATTATCAATATTGGATATTAAATAATTTATTCGTAAGTTTAAAATTTTAAACTACGATTTCGCCCGAACCGCTCTCATTCCGCTGCGACTCCCTGATATGACCCCAACATTTCTCACCAATGGCCAAGTGTTGAGTGGCACAATGACAGATCTTTTCCTTGTGGCCAAGTTATTCCATCAGCTCGGGTCTGGATTACGTCCCGCCGATGTCCTATTACTGTGTGATGGGGCAAGGAGATTTTATTCCCTTGCTATTAGTTGACTTGTGATTGCTCGGGGTCGGAGTTTCTCCCCCGAGGCCTTGCTACGCTAATGACAACCCGAGGAGGGGAGCTTTCTCTCGTGGCCTATGTTTTGTTTTACAGGTCTTTGCAGATCATTCTATTCCGAGATCGTAGCATGTCAATTGCATGCATCGGCCTGAGGACGCCAAATCAGTCAACGACTTCGTGCACCACCACCTTTTTATAGTTCCTGGCACTAACTCGCTTACTTCTTAATATCGATAACTATGAGACATATGTTGATAGTGGTTTTCGGTCCTTAAGAAGTCAGAATCTCGAGGAATGATATAAAATGGGTTTTTACTTCCTAGATAAGGGGACCGAACCCAGATATCAGAGGCGTCCGACCCAACAAAGAGACCATACTTGTTTATGTTTCATGGCTGACCCGAAGTGGTTCATGACTGCCGACCCGACTTGATGAGAAAATATCATATTCGATAGTATGAGCATTTGTGGAGGCCGACCGTAGGTGGTCCATGACTACCGACCCGACCTGATGAGAAGATATCAGATTCGACAGTGTGAGCATCTGTGGAGCCCGACCCAAGGTGGTCAGTTACTAACGACCCTACATGGTGGCTCAGTAAGCCAGAACATCTGTTGCGTTTATCTCCCGACCTGATAGGGCGGGCCAAAGTGGTAATAATGGTATGATCAGGATCAAATGACGTAAACCCTACATGAGAACTTGTACCTTTCTAAGAGGTCTGACGTGACATATTACAAGATGAAGGTAGCGTGTGGCTGGGGGTATAGTAGCTTGGTTTAAAGAGATGTCAGGTGGAAGAGTTGCTTTCGGCAGAGCAGTTGGGGAAGAGAGCCATTGCATTGATGGAAAATTCACGTGGCTGATGTCACGAGGATAATGTAACAGTAGAATTTGCCCTAGTATATAAAAGGATTGAAAATTCATTGTAGGGCTGAGCCAAATTCATTCACGCATAACTTGTAATAGATAGCAAAAAGCTTAAGTGTAAAAGTGAGTTTGTAAGAGGTCGGTCAGCTAAGCTCGAGAGATAGACAGGTCGGTCATACACAACCACATTATAAAAAAAAATTCCCTTGTGCCCGTGAACGTAGATTGTATCCATTCCGCAAAACCACGTTAAACCTTCCGTCTATTATGTGTGTTTTCCCGTCTTTTTGCTAAGTTTGCATTTGGTCCCCAAACAAAATAAATTCACAGTTGATAGAAGATTTGTTCGATGTGTGATTTTCCCGAAAAACCCCTGAAACGAAAATCAGCCGTCAACCCATATAATTGTCGTTATTAACGTGAACATTTTATTAAAAAATAAAAATTAGTAACTCTCATAGTTACACATTTTTATACTCGCTAACTAAATGATAATATCGTCAAAAAACAAACAACAAATCCACGCTTAACGAATTGTTATCATTATAGTTGATAAATCAAATCAAGCCACATATATTTGCAAGAGTTTTTGGTTCCATTTGCAATTGACATGGACATAGAAACTTACTTTTATAGCAAGTGGGACTATGAATACAACTTAATAACCTATAAACCTACGAGAAAGAAAGTAAAAAATTGGCCATTTCGAAAGTCTCTTGTTGGCCAGTAACTAAATTGAGAATCTTGAAATCATCAAAATTCAAAAAAAAAAAAAAAAAAAACTTGTTAACCGGTAACTAAATTGAATAATAAAATCATCAAAATTCAAAATAGATGGAGGTCGATGTTGAATGTCGTAGTAGCTTGAAAAATGGACGAGAGAATGGCAAGTTGTGTATGCATATGATGCTGTTGATAGCTTGGAAATTGGATCTTTAACCTAATTGGGTTACATCATTGGTTGACAATAGTGGCAAATTTAGTAGGATGAAATTTGATTTTCATAAAAAAAAAAAATACATTTTTAAAATGAGAGCAAATCTAAATTATCTCATCAATAAATATATTTTTCATTAATTAATATAAAACATTTTAACAAAAATGTGAATTGAGAGAGAGACTGACATATAAATTGCTATGCCACTGGTTGATAAGAATCCTAAATACCACTTTGATTAATTGTTACACAGAATGATTGTTAAATAATGGGGACACTAAAAAAATGTGATTGGTAACAGGTTTTGTTTGCTGATAATAATTCAACAAGGTAACAAGTTTTATCATTTAATAAAGTGACATTTTTTTTTTTTTTTTAGATTTGAAGATTCAAAAACTCATATTTGAGGCACGCTTTAAGTTGATTGATTTGAATATTTGTTTCATCAATGTATATACATATCCTTAGCTAATGTAGCTATAGTTTATAATAGGGGGTGTTCACGGGTTGGGTTGGATGTTTTTAAAAATGTTCTCAAATTTGATCGGGTCGGGTCATGCGGGTCAGAGGACCCGAAACCCGAAATTTTAAAGTGTAATCCGCGTGGATCGGGTCAGAAAAATGCATATTATATATTTTTTATGATATAATTTTGATAGAATTTATATTTAAACCAAATTATGATAAATTTGGAAGAGATTTAAAGGATGACAAGCTGAAGAATATAATTATCTCTTAATATTCACAATGCCATTGAGCACTATATATACACATGTTTGAAATTTAAAATAGGAAAGAGATTACAATAAAAGGAGGGATTATACTACTAGATAAATGACATAATTACAACAAATTTTAAAATTGAGATCCCTTGATTTTCTCCCTTCATTTTCTCATCTTGATGGTGTAATCTTATCACTCATGCCCGCGCAAGAGGGACGGTCTTGGAGAGTCCGATCTTGGATTTGAGTGTGTTGAAAGGAGAGCGAGCAAGAGGTTTGGTAAGGGCGTCTGCTAGTTGATCAGCTCCAGAGATGTGTGAGACCCGGAGTATACCATTTTGAACTTGTTCCGGATAAAGTGGTAGTCCAGAGCTACGTGTTACATGCGCGAGTGGAAAACCAGGATTGGAGCATAAATGGTTGCACCAACATTGTCACAGTAGATGACTGGTTGGAGAGAAAGAGTGACACCGAGTTCGGTAAGGAGAGCACAAATCCATCTAATTTCGGCAGCAGTGGAGGCCTGATCGGTACTCAGCCTCAGTGGATGAGCAGTGAGGCTCTCGTTGTTGTGCTTCTTGAGCTCCGGAGATAGGGATTGTGACCCAGATATACTATGTAAGCACCAGTGGAGGTGAAATCGTCCTTGTTACCAGCCCAATCAGCATCGGAAAAGGCATGGAGTGCTAGAGGGGAGTTGCGGCGGAGGAATATGCCATGGTCCAGAGTGCCACAGAGATATCGCAGTAGACGCTTGACGGCATGCCAATGGTCACTGGTAGGTTGATGCATAAACTGAGAGAGTTTGTTCACTGTATAAGCAATGTCTGGTCGAGTGAGAGAGAGATACTGGAGGCTGCCGACAATATTTCTGTACTCGGTCGGATCAGGTAAAGGAGATCTGGATTGTAAAGTGAATACCGGGTTTGTTGCAAGAGGTGTTGGGGCTGGCTTGGCGTCAATCATGTGGGTTCTGGTAAGCAGATCGGCAATGTACTTGCGTTGACTAAGGAAAAGATCATTGTTGTGGGTAGTAACCTCTACCCCAAGGAAATAAACAAGATGGCCAAGATCTTTAAGAGAGAAGCGCTGAGAGAGTTGGTCAATGAATCTTTGGACAACTTCAACATTATTTCCTGTAATGATGATGTCGTCGACATAGACTACGAGGTATAGTGTGGTGTGGCGGTTGTTGAAGATGAACAGTGATGTGTCGGCCTGTGAGTTGGTGAAGCCGGATTGGAGAAGAAATTGGCGCAGTTCTTGGTACCATGCTCGAGGGGCCTGTTTGAGGCCGTAGATGGCCTTGCGAAGTTTGCAGACGTGATGGTGATGATCGCGATCAATGAAGCCCGAAGGTTGTGACATAAAAACATCTTCAGTGAGAGTGCCTTGAAGAAAGGCATTATTGATGTCAAGTTGTCGGAAAGACCATCCTTGACTAACCGCAAGGCTGAGAACAATCCGAACAGTGGTCGGCTTGATGACTGGACTGAAGGTTTCATAATAATCAATGTCAGGACGTTGATGGAAGCCTTTGGCAACTAATCGTGCTTTGTACCTGTCAATAGAACCATTAGCATTAAATTTGGTGCGAAAGATCCACTTACAGCCAACCAGGTTTTGGTCGGGACGAGGTGGCACTAGTTCCCATGTCACATTGCGAAGTAAAGCATTATACTCCTCCGACAGAGCTTGGCGCCACTCAGGTCCTTGAGGGCTTGGGTAATGGTGGTGGGTTCGAGGGTAGGTTTCTGAAGCTGGGCGGTTGATGTTAAGTTTTTTGAATTGGTTTATGGAGGTTGTTCTTGGAACGAGTGACGATGACTCGTGGTAAAGTTGAGTGGTCATGTGGTCGGTCGGGGTTGGGTGTGGTCGGGCTGGGGTGCTGAAGTTGAGTGCTCATGTGGTTGGTCGGGATTATTGTGGTCGGGGAGGGGTGATAAGTTTGGGCGTTCTTGTGGGCGGTCGGGGTTTGTGTGATCGGGGTTGGGTGGTGCGTGCGATCAGATATGTGGTCGGTTGGAGTGGTCAGGCAGGGGTGGTAAACTGGGATGTTCATGTGGTCGGTAGAGGGTTGTGTGTTTAGGGAGGTGGTGTAGGCACTGTATTTTTGCATATAAACCCGATGATGAGTCTCGTATGGAGACACTACCTCTTTAGTTGTGAAAGCCGCGGGAAACGGACGTTGGAAGAGTAAAGTTGGAAATTAGCATTTTTTCAGATTTAACTCGCTTGTTTCGCTTCGGGTTCGATTGTTGGACCTCTATTTTTAAACACACCAAGCCCAATCCAAAATAATTAAAACATTTAAAATGCATGTCACAAATTAAATTAAAACCAATTAAATTAAACTTAAACTTAAATAAATTAAATCACATTCAAACTAAATAAATCCAATTAAATTAAATTAAAACACATGTCACAAATTAAATTTCCTTTCCCAAATTAAAAGATTCAAATTAAATTCCATAAATAACATTCCTAATTAAAATAAATCACATTCCTAATTTAATTAAATCACTACCAATTTAAATAAATCATATCATTAATTAAAAAGAACAATCAAATCAATTCCCCTAATTAAAAGATTTCTCTATCACATTTTAATTAAAAAATATCTTCCAATTAACACACAAATCCTATTCCTTCTCCAACAAGGTAAACCCCCACTTGGCCTATAAAAAGAACCATTCACCCCCTTACCAAACCCTGGCTGATCCTCACGAAAATACAAAGAAAATAACCGGCCCTCACGTCCTCCACTCTCAGCCAACTACTCACGCCACAAACATGTGAACCTTATTACCCACGCAAAGTGAACCCCAAAAATCAGCTTCTCAACGCCACATGCACCTGCCCCCCTTCACGCAATTGTCGACAGTCTCTTGCCCCCACAAACATTCAACTACACTTACGCCCTTAAGCCACCAAGCATCCCACCAAGCTTCACACCATCACGCCACCTTTCACACAGCCTCACTGCCACAAGCACAAGCCCTCACTATCTCCATTCACGAAACCAAGCCAATTCACCCTTACGTTCACGCTACGCTCCTAGCCACCAGCCTTAGTCACGCCCCTTGACCATCAGCCATCAGCTAGCTCATGCACCATTTGCCGCATTAACTCTCACGCACACAAGAATCACTCCAAACTCAGCCCATTCAACAAAACACACACAGCCCTTTAACCAGATAAAGCCTCGCACATTAAACCTCACTGCCAGCCCATTTCAGCCGCACATTAACCCCCAAACAGCCCTAAAACTACACTAAAAACAGTCTCAAAAGCTTCCCCAAAATAGTCCAAAAACCGCAGCCCAAACCAGTCCAAATAAACCACAAAACAGTCCCCTAATTACCCTAAAACAGTGACCAGAAATACAACAAAAACAGCAGCGAAACGGAGTGAAATCAGCAGCCCAAATAGCAAAACAGCGAGGAAAAACATTGGATTAGTGAACCAGAAAAGTTGCGGAGTATCGACCCTTCCGACGGCCATGTAACGCTCTTTCGTGAGACGACAAAAGAGGTTAGACCTGAGGCATGAGGGCCCTTTTATTTATTATCTTTCGTTTATTTTATTTATTTTAAATATTATCGCATGAGAGTCGTTTGAGGCATGATGTGATTGTTGGATGAGCGGAATATGTGTTCCCTTTTGTGGTATATAGGATGGAAACCCGGACATAAATTCCGTAGCCAAATCCGAATGGACGGTAGTGCGGTTTGTACTCGGGATACAACGCCACGTACCACTTAAGAGACACGTATTTCGTCTCATCCAAACTTGTGTTTGAGCATGGTGTAGTTAGTAGATTATTTATTTATTATTTAAGCATGATTTAGCGTAGTTTATCAAGCATGATTATGTTATTTTTACGCATGATATTTTGTTTAGTTTACGTTTATGTTTAAACGGTTATTTGTTTATTTTAGTTTAATGGTTCAACATGCCGTTTGTGTGCTATTGTGTGTTTACCGTTTAATGACTTACTTTCCAAGCATGCAAACTTAAATTAGGAGTTATTTTGATAAATGAATATTAGACATAGGTTACCCTTGAGCATATATGTTGAATAGATTCGGTTAGTTTATTGCACAAATCATATCATCACAAGTGACATAAGTAAGGGACCATTCCGAACCCAACGGTTTGAGGTCTTCCCTTGCGAGGGGTGAGTGCGACCTTAAATCTTTGTCCCGGTTCACAACGGGTGGCGACTCCATCTTATTTTTTACTCCCAACTAGGCCGCGAGCCTAGAACATCGTCGTCAAGTTCTGTGTCCTACAGTCTGGCGACTCCACTGGGAATCTAGAGAATTGGCCTCGAAATCATGTCTTGTGATGTGTATGATTTGTGCTTTAGTTGACCATTTCTATTGTGGGCTGAGGGGGTTTTAACCAAAGGCACTTTTAATTCTAGGTAATGGTTTGGTGTCTTCCTTCATTCATTACCTTTCTATAATGAAAAGCTGTGAAGGCACCTAGATAATCATGTACTAGTAGCCTACCGTGATGGACTAATTTGGAGGACTCGTTGTTTATTCCTGACACCAAGCGATAAGAGCATAAGGGGCTTGGGTACTTAAGAGAGCCTCGCTCCACCCTCCCTCTGGGGAATCTACAACGAGAAATTCATTTGAGAGTCAGGCACACACCATAACTCGTTGACACGTACCTTAAGGTATAAAAAAGGTGCGCTCATTTGGTCGCTCGAACCCTTGAGTGGGGAGTCCTAGTTGTGGGCAATCCTTCGTCGACGGGAACTTTTGTCTATACCCCTGTAAACCCGCGTATGAACTATACTTGTAGGATCAGTAGAGACTATTCCTTTATGTTTTGGACCATTGTCATTTGGATTCAGTTGGACTTGTTGTCGTGAAGTATGGGCTTGTTGGGCCATTTAAACTGGGACGAGTCTGTGCTTTACGGCAATCGGGCCAAAATTTTCTAAAATGATAATGGGCCAACTTATATATTCCATGCATCACATGCATCTCATACATCTCATGCATACATGCATCATGTTAACCACATGTCTTAAAAGCCATCATAGATATTCGTTGGGTTAGGAAAAATAAGACTTGTCGAAGAAGAGTTTAGCAAACATGGACATCGGGAAGAAGGAAACCGAGGAACAGAGAACTTTACTGCAAGGATAGAAAGACCATTGGGGGACCTTCAGAAAAAAAAAAAAAAGGGAAAAGAAAATAAAAGAAAAGGAAAGAAAAAAAATTGTTGTTTGTTTTTAGTCTTTGATAGTTAGACATAAGTCCGATGATGAAATCGTTTGCTTTAGGGTGAAATCTTAGAAACGATAAACTCTTGATATGCTCTTATCTGATACTTTGAGTAGTTGATCTATGTTAGACTCATGAGCACTTAATTGTAGGTTCTTAGCAGTGAAAACCTGAGTAGTTAGCAAAATGACTGAAGAAATCATAGGTCGGTGAATGACTGTTTGCTTAGATGTCTATCTTGATTTGCTTATGTTATGATGTGTGGTATGGTTGAAAATGAATGAAAAGTCTCTGAAGAAAAGAATTGAACCACCTATAACCGATAAGCGTGAAGCTACCCATGCGCGAGTATTAGGACCACCATGAGGAGAAATGCTACCTTAAAAGGGTAGGTGTGTTGAAAAAAAAAAAGAAAAAAAAAAAGAGAAAAAGAAAAGAAAAGAAAAAAAGAAGTTCAAAATGAAAAGAAAAAAAGAAAGAGATAAAAGAGAAAGAGAAAACCATACCACATTGAGCACAGAAAAGCAACTGCTGGCATAATTGAGACATCTAGGTTGGTTTGACCCATCGATCCCGATTTTTGAAACGAAATCATTGAGTTAGCTTACCTGGGGATGAATCTGCAAAGGAACATTTGCACACACACACTTTGAGTTTGGCTTAGATCATTTATTCAAAGACTTGGATTTGAGTTGCATTGGGTGTTTTGAAAGTTCTTTGGTTTCATTACTAGGCATTCTTTGAGGACAATGATATTGTATAAACTATTTAAGACTATTTCGTAGCATAGTATGATGATATAGAAGGCCCCACCATGTGGTTCATCTTGACCAAGTGCAAACAGCGGAGAGCAGAAAGCTAAACCAAGACTGGGGTGTTGGGGTTGGTGCTCAGAGCGCCAATCCGGACCGTATTTATGACTGATTCATGAATACGAACATCCCTTTATTCCATAATATTACTTATTTATGGTTGCACCTCTTGTTCTTATATACATATTCGATCTGATTACGATTAGATTGAAACTAAATATGGTTTAGTGATATGTATATATTAGACAAAGGCCCGATAATATATAATGCAGTACACAGTTACAAAGTTAGTTTGTAATTGACATTGGGAAGTGTCACTGCTATATGTATATTATCAAACATAGTTCCTGGTCAAGATTTGCTAACACGGGTCGGTTAGTCAATCCGTTGAGACCAGTACATGTCGTATATCGAGACTTGGTCCGATGGTTTATCCCAATGAACCATGAGTCTAGGGAGACTCGTATAGACGTGTAGGTGTTTATAGTGGATAAACACTGAACGGCTCACCGAAGATTCTTAATGGATGGTACGCCAACATCAATAAGAATCTTCTCGGGTTGAGTAGCATAGTGGTCCTTCGACTTGAGACACCACTGTGGATGTATGAGACATCCTCCACACTTAGATGGCAGTCACGTCACCGATCTATTTAGATCAGACCTCCGCCTGTTCGTTGGGTGTGGATCGATCCTCAGGATATCCTGTGTGTGTCAAGATAGGATCCGTCAGTTCTGTGTACAGAGCATAGGTAGTCCATATATATTTAGCAGTCTGTTAAATCTGTGGCCACAGTATACATCGGAAGTAAGTTCCGAGTGTTATTTAGAGATTGCTAATAGATACGTCGACGAGATAATACCTATAGAGATTTGACGTTTACATCTATATCTCTGGATTATCTGGATACCTGTGATGGAGGGATTATACGTATGCAATGACCTCGACCTGTATGATTCAGCTAGTTTATCCGTGATCGTCATAATCTACGGGTGGATAGATTATGGACATGAAATTGGATTTCGTGACGGATATACCTGAATCTAGAGAGTCTCAATAATGAAACATACTCGTAGAGCACTAGAGCAACATTTATGAATAATGATGATTATTTATAAATCGTTTAATCGTTAAACGAAAAATACATGCGAACGGGCCGAACCGTCATTTCCTAATTAATGTGTATTTGTATTTAATATATGATATTATTAAATACACATTAATAAATAGTCAATAAAGGTATTTGACATATATCATCAATATATGTATTTGAGATATTTAAGTAAATATAATACATATATTTGATATATTTGTATTTAATTAATTATTTAATTATTAATTGTTAAATGATTAATATAATTAAAATATAAATGTATCACCAAATGATAAAGTTAAGAAATGATTATAAGTTGCAATTGTTGACTTATACATTAAAGGAAAAGGTTGTCAAATTGATTTTGACTTCTTAAGATATTTGTTCCAAAATTGTTTGAAAAATAAAATATCTTTTTCCTTTATTTTTTATTAATTTCGGCCAACACCCTAATAGAATATAATTGTTATATTCTTGAGTTGCTTTTGTTGACTTGTTAAAAGGTTATTAAAGTTGTAATGATTCAAGTAAACAGTTGACAAAGCTTTAATTAAATGAAATAAAAATATCATGATTTTGTATATCACACCCAAATTTCGGCCAAGGCTTATTTGGAGGAGGTATATATTGTTTTGTTTCATTTTTAGGCTTTAAGAAGTTCATATACACAAAATAAACATAAAAGAAAGTTGAGAGAAAAGCTTGAAGGCCAAAGGAGAAAAGGCTTGAAAACTTGGATTTTGTAAGTCTTTCTTTAAAGCTTTCAACATGGAAATTTTTCTAACATGCTTGGCATCATTTTGTGTTGCTTTGATGTTCTTTCTTCTTTATAGTTTATGTTTATTTGGTTGTGAACTTTGATGAAAGTGTAGAGCATGTATGATGAAGGAAGCTTATGGCTATGTATTGTAGTATAAGTGTTCTTTTGTGGTTTTTGGAAACCTTGTTGCTCTCTAGAGTTGTTGACCCACTCTTAGATGACCTAGATTTGATCTTGAGTTGTTTCATTGTGTTGAGACTTTGATTGGAAGATGAAGAAACATGATTAAAGTAATTGATTAACCAATTTGGTCTAATTTGTCCAATTTGAAGAAATTGAAAAATTAGGGTTCATGACCAATTCCAAATTTGGGGTTTTCATATATGTTGTGAATTTGTGTGTGTATATGATGCATATAAAGTTTCATGTTCATTGGATTACATCTTGATGTGTTTTGATGATGAAATGACAAAATGCACAAATGTGCACCTTGGAGGGGCATTCGGCCAAAGAGTCAAACTTTGGGGATTTTGGTGCTTTTGGTGTTTTGATGTTTTGAACATGCTAAGTTCATCTTAGAAATGATTTAGAATCATTCAAAATTGATTAGATCAATTTCGGACTAAAATTGACAAAATACCAATGTAAGGGCATTTCGGTAAATTCACTTGAATATGATTCATTTGAATTTTATTTCATAATTTGATTATTGGAATGTTAAATAAATATGTTTATTTAATTAATCCGAGAAAAAGTTTTGAAATCGGAAAATACGATCTTCCGCCGCTTCCGCTGCGTTACCGGATATTCCCCCTAAAACCCTTACAAAATGGTATCAGAGCGAGTCTGATTCTAGGCCTCCATAAATGATTAGCTTGTTTTATTCAATGTTTAATCATGTTTTCTTGACTTTATACATGCATGTTATAATCTAATTGATTAGATTTAGGGTGTATGACACTTAATGGAATATCCCCGCTTAATAAGGTTTTAAAAGTAACTAGTATTTGGAATACTTGTTTCTTGGTCCGTCTTGTCAATACGGTTTATAAATATCTTTTCGTTGACTACATCCGAGACCGTGCCTCTGCTGTGAGGGTGTAGCTGATAGAAATTTATTTATGCCGAATGTATATTAGATACTAGATAAATTCAAGCGAAAGCGGAATCCTGAACGTGCCCTAGCTGTCAGGGTTACGCAAGTAACTTGAGTTTATCATTGACAAGTTTAACCTTGGTACGTCTCCTTGTGGGCCTGCCTTCGCAGCGACAACGAGAAACGGCCAGGACCGGAACCTTGGAGTCACTAGTGAGTGATTGACAATTAGTTGTCTACCTGTGAATATACGTCGGCGAGACCGTGCCTCTGCTGTGAGTCGAAATATATTCATGGGGTCCTCTTCCCATTATGGAATTCGATTTAATTATTGAATTCTCGTCTTTCCGTTGGGGATTACGGCATTACGTAAAAATAATGGGAGGCACTGCTAAGTTTAAAATATTCCATAACTTAGGCAGTGTATGTTATTATGGAAATTGCCGCTTGTTTGTTTCCTTATTCTATTTTTATAGATAGAATTAAACTTTTATTTACTGCACACATATTTTGATATGTTATCTGACTTGACTCTTGGTTGCAGTTATTCTAGAATAGGTTCTAGATACTACTAGACTAGGATATTATTAGATTGGTCTAAACCATCGGGAACTATTGTTCCGATTTTCTTCAAAAATAAAGATGGTTAGTGACTTAGTTTCTAAGTCATGATAGATAATCTAGATAGATATCCCTTTAGGATATAATACTTTAGAGATAATAGTTTCTTATTCAGTAAGAATTGACTTGAATTAGTTCATGTCTCGAAATTCTTGACTGGCATTAAGAAAGCCCTATTAGGTATTTGTTTATCTAGTAATGACGTTTCTAAGCTTTAATTACCTTTATAGGTAATGTGTTTGACACAATTTGCTAATCAGTTATTTACAATTGTTGTGAATAGTTGAATGCAAATAGAAAAGCTAAAGAAAGGAGATACGTATATTTGTGTATAGAAAATATCGATTTTCACAATACTACAGCTATAGGTATTTGATACCAGATCTCCCGTCTAGTTATTTGAAATATTGGTTAACGATTGTTTTGATATTTGATATCGGAACTTGCGACTATTGGATAGTCACTTGTTCTTTATAAACAATTGTTACATTTATAATAACTAGTAGTGTCATTGACGTATAGATAAACATTAAGAAAATTATTCGGTAAAGTAAATAATTTAGAACGGTGCTTTATGAGTTTAATCACTTAAGCATTGGATGCTTATTCCTATGGTGAAGGATGGTTTGATACTAGATCACACCACACATCCTTGTCCATTTAATGAATATTGTATTCAGGAAAGTGATTAAGATCTCATTTAACCAATGATTGTCATTGGACCACCAAATTTATTTAACTAATACATTGGATGTATGTAGTTTTATAAATAATAATTGCTTAAGGTAGTTTTCTTACTTCGTAACTTAGTTGATGAATTGTCATAACTTAGTTATGTGTTTCTGAAGGAACACATATTGAAAGTCTTGAAAGTATCAAGTACTTTCAATCCGTTCTGATGAAACGTAGATCGAACATTTTTGACTTGTTCAAATATATTCAATCTAAAGGTTTTAGAGAATTCTATCCTCAAAATTCATAACATGTCTTTGAACTGTTCAAAGATCTTTGATACGATCAAACGTATGAATTTAAAGCAATTAGTTCTAAGGTTATTTAGTGAATATGATTCATATTCAATATTATTCTTCCATGATTCCATCTTGATGGAATTAAGTAGTGGGAGCAATCGGATCTTATATGATTTGGTTCGTTTGATATTGAATGTTACCGAATTAGTTTCAATACTCTTGGGGTTATACTCCAGTAACACTAATTCATCTCTTTAATTAATGTTCCATTATTTTCTACAGTTGCATATATGATATGTATAGGTAGAAAATTTGAATCTTGAAAAGTTTGAGATTTCAATCTTTCTTTTATATAATAGTTATATAATGGAAATTACTTACACCTCAGAGGTATAAGTAAAAGTTTATCGTTATTCTGTTTAATAGAATATTGTATTCTATTTAATAGAATATCTTTCCTACGATTCTAAGTAATAAAATCGTTTTATTACTTGGTGTGTAACATCAGATGTTAACTATTGTAGAAAAGACTTGACTTATTGAAGTCAAATGTGAGAATGATAAATTATAAATGGAACTATGTAATTAATAAGATGAAACAACCCTTATACATCTTCCGTACAAGTCCAATAGGATACAGAATCATTCACGAGTATTTGATACTTAATGGTTCCGTTGTTTTCTTATTGAAGAAAAAATTATCCTATAACTTGTAATGGAAGCGATATTTGATATCGATTCTGGAAGTTCACCATTGAACCTTAGATCTAAGATTGTTCATAGCTTACTACGATCGAGTTTTGAACTTGATTAAGCTTTCATTATGAATTAGTTCATGATATGTGCTAATTGTTTGCACAGCGAAAGCATTGTGAGCTTATTAAAGGTTTGACCTTTACAGTATGACAGTGAGAAAAGTTATACTCAGCAATCTATTGTAGATTCTGAGAAAACTATCTCTAGTCAAACTAAATGAACAATTAAAGATATATTGGTTAATGTTGATAATAAACTGTATATTTTAGCTAAAGAATGCAAAGTGGCGTTTTTGGATGACTTATTCAGATAAGAGATCAGTTGTGTGATTTCTTTATTGAAGAGTTCATTCTGAAATGGCCCTAGAGTTTGTGTTCTGCTGAGATCGCAGTTTAGTGTGCTAGCTTATAGAGCATATTGTAGACTGAGATAAGTCTTCCAGAAATATGTGTTCTCTATTTTTGATATCGTCAGATTGTCTGATCTTGTCAAAGTATATAGAATACATATGTGATAAAAAGGGTTAGTGGGAGCGTATAGATTACTTTCTAGTGTTATATATCTTAACGACATTGTCATTATTATAGTAATAATGAGATGTTTGTAAGGTAAAAGATTTACCTAAGTCTTCTTTACTCCATGAAAGCAGTGGGAGTAGTCTCTGTTATATTTGATATAAAGTTTTATATGATATGAAACTTGGAGACTTGTGAGATACCCCTATTAGTCGTACATTAGATATGATCTAATGAAGGACATAACAAGGCTATCTGTATGACAGTTAGTATAACTGTTCGACAGTTATTGTATGTCTTATACATAGTATTCATCTTTCGTAAAGGATGATTCCTTTTTCGAAAGAGATATTGATTAGAATGTCTAAACAATATTATGTATCATTTGATGATGACATAGTGAATACTTTATTATATGCGATTATCGATGTCGATTTAATCGTAATTGTTACGAGTTATTTTGACATCTTATAGACCATATGATGGATCTTGAAACACGTTCTTTGTGATCTTTGAGATATTAAGAACGAGTTTCTAATTCATGGAGAATATAGTCTGCAACCATTAGGGTCATATTAGTTTTGAGACTAATTATGACGTTAGACAGTCTACGTCATAAAGAGTCAGAAAAGATGCAGTGGGAGTGTCACGAAGATTCTACTATTTAGTGGAATCAAATGCAACTTTTGAAGTATTGACTTATGAAGTTGCATAGTCACCTTTTAAATTAGAAGTTTTAATTGTTATTGTGCTTGCGGTGTCTTCATAGTATTTTGGATTTGATCCTTAAATACTTGGACAACTCAGTAGCTGTAGCACAATACTGTGTAGCATCAGAGTCATATTAATGTATAATCTAGATTCTACAAAATATGAATGATGCTGACTATGGGAAAGGATGGAGTTTGTTTGACAAACTCAAAATGTCATAGCGGACTTGTTTCTTACCTCTTAAGTACTGGGTGAGCTTTTGAGGGCCATGTGCATACGATGCACATTGAGATGGGTATATGATACCGTGGATTGGCACTAGAGCAAGTGGGAAAATTGTTGGGGTTGGTGCTCAGAGCGCCAATCCGGACCGTATTTATGACTGATTCATGAATACGAACATCTCTTTATTCCCATATTACTTATTTATGGTTGCACCTCTTGTTCTTATATACATATTCGATCTGATTACGATTAGATTGAAACTAAATATGGTTTAGTGATATGTATATATTAGACAAAGGCCCGATAATATATAATGCAGTACACAGTTACAAAGTTAGTTTGTAATTGACATTGGGAAGTGTCACTGCTATATGTATATTATCAAACATAGTTCCTGGTCAAGATTTGCTAACACGGGTCGGTTAGTCAAATCCGTTGAGACCAGTACATGTCGTATATCGAGACTTGGTCCGATGGTTTATCCCAATGAACCATGAGTCTAGGGAGACTCGTATAGACGTGTAGGTGTTTATAGTGGATAAACACTGAACGGCTCACCGAAGATTCTTAATGGATGGTACGCCAACGTCAATAAGAATCTTCTCGGGTTGAGTAGCATAGTGGTCCTTCGACTTGAGACACCACTGTGGATGTATGAGACATCCTCCACACTTAGATGGCAGTCACGTCACCGATCTATTTAGATCAGACCTCCGCCTGTTCGTTGGGTGTGGATCGATCCTCAGGATATCCTGTGTGTGTCAAGATAGGATCCGTCAGTTCTGTGTACAGAGCATAGGTAGTCCATATATATTTAGCAGTCTGTTAAATCTGTGGCCACAGTATACATCGGAAGTAAGTTCCGAGTGTTATTTAGAGATTGCTAATAGATACGTCGACGAGATAATACCTATAGAGATTTGACGTTTACATCTATATCTCTGGGATTATCTGGATACCTGTGACGGAGGGATTATACGTATGCAATGACCTCGACCTGTATGATTCAGCTAGTTTATCCGTGATCGTCATAATCTACGGGTGGATAGATTATGGACATGAAATTGGATTTCGTGACGGATATACCTGAATCTAGAGAGTCTCAATAATGAAACATACTCGTAGAGCACTAGAGCAACATTTATGAATAATGATGATTATTTATAAATCGTTTAATCGTTAAACGAAAAATACATGCGAACGGGCCGAACCGTCATTTCCTAATTAATGTGTATTTGTATTTAATATATGATATTATTAAATACACATTAATAAATAGTCAAATAAAGGTATTTGACATATATCATCAATATATGTATTTGAGATATTTAAAGTAAATATAATACATATATTTGATATATTTGTATTTAATTAATTATTTAATTATTTAATTGTTAAATGATTAATATAATTAAAAATAAAATGTATCACCAAATGATAAAGTTAAGAAATGATTATAAGTTGCAATTGTTGACTTATACATTAAAGGAAAAGGTTGTCAAATTGATTTTGACTTCTTAAGATATTTGTTCAAAAATTGTTTGAAAAATAAAATATCTTTTTCCTTTATTTTTTATTAATTTCGGCCAACACCCTAATAGAATATAATTGTTATATTTTTTAGTTGCTTTTGTTGACTTGTTAAAAGGTTATTAAAGTTGTAATGATTCAAGTAAACAAGTTGACAAAGCTTTAATTAAATGAAATAAAAATATCATGATATTTGTATATACCACACAAATTCGGCCAAGGCTTATTTGGAGGAGGTATATATTGTTTTGTTTCATTTTTAGGCTTTAAGAAGTTAATACACAAAATAAACATAAAAGAAAGTTGAGAGAAAAGCTTGAAGGCCAAAGGGAAAAAGCTTGAAAACTTGGATTTTGTAAGTCTTTCTTTAAAGCTTTCAACATGGAAATTGTTTCTAACATGCTTGGCATCATTTTGTGTTGCTTTGATGTTCTTTCTTCTTTTATAGTTTATGTTTATTTGGTTGTGAACTTTGATGAAAGTGTAGAGCATGTATGATGAAGGAAGCTTATGGCTATTGTAGTATAAGTGTTCTTTTGTGGTTTTGGAAACCTTGTTGCTAATCTAGAGTTGTTGACCCACTCTTAGATGACCTAGATTTGATCTTGAGTTGTTTCATTGTGTTGAGACTTTGATTGGATGGAAGAAACATGATTAAAGTAATTGATTTAACCAATTTGGTCTAATTTGTCCAATTTGAAGAAATTGAAAAATTAGGGTTCATGACCAATTCCAAATTTGGGGATTTTCATATATTTTGTGCATTGTGTGTGTATATGATGCATATAAAGTTTCATGTTCATTGGATTACATCTTGATGTGTTTTGATGCATGAAATGACAAAATGCACAAATGTGCACTTGGAGGGGCATTCGGCCAAAGGTCAAACTTTGGGAATTTGGTGCTTTTGGTGTTTTGATGTTTTGAACATGCTAAGTTCATTTTAGAAATGATTTAGAATCATTCAAAATTGATTAGATCAATTTCGGACTAAAATGGACAAAATACCAATGTAAGGGCATTTCGGTAAATTCACTTGAATATGATTCATTTGAATTTTATTTCATAATTTGATTATTGGAATGTTAAATAAAATGTTTATTTAATTAATCCGAGAAAAAGTTTTGAAATCGGAAAATACGATCTTCCGCCGCTTCCGCTGCGTTACCGGATATTCCTCCTAAAACCCCTACATGGGGGCGACCAGTCTAACCACTCGTGAATCAAGGACATAACAAGATATTGAGTCATGAGACCAGAGAGAAGACTGAGCAATCACCTGGAGAACTGGCGGAAGACCCTACCAATGGAATAGGAAATTCATTCATGCATGCATGCATACACGTAACGTATTTGCATTCTTTTTGTGTTTGTTCGTTTTGTATTCACAGGTTTCAAAAAGAAAAAGAGAGCGGCAAAGAAAAGCCAACCAGAATCAGCGACATATGAGTAGTAGTTTTGGGGATGAGTCCCAGGGTTGAGGCCCATATCAGTTTCAGTTTTGGGGATGAGTCCCAGGGTCGAGGCCCATATCAGCAGAGTTTTGGAATGAATCCCAGGGTCGAGGCCCACATCGTCAGAGTATTGGAATGAATACATGAATGAATCCCAGGGTCGAGGCCCACATCATTAGAGTTTTGGAATGAATCCGGGAATGAATCCCAAGGTCGAGGCCCACATCATTAGAGTTTTTGGAAAGAATCCGGGAATGAATCCCAGGGGGCGAAGCCCGCATTATCAGCAGTCTTCGGGAATAAAATCCCAAGGCCGAGTCCCACATCAGTATCAGTTCAAGGTCGAGGACCCACTACATCATCAGTTTGAGGGCGATGCCCACTTTGTCAGCGGTATTGGGATGCGTCCCAGGGTCGAGGTGCCCCCGTTGTCTGTTGCAGTTCCAGGATGCATCCCAGTGTCGAGGGCCCACTGCATCATCAGTTGTAGTTTCGTGATTCATCCCAGGGTCGAGGGCCCACTGCATCATCTTCAGAATCAGTCTTGCCGGGTATGGCACTCTGGGGCGAGGCCCACATCATTATCAGTATCAGTTTTGCCAAGTACGGCACTCCGAGTAGGGAGACATCATATCAGTTTGCTAGGTACGGCACTCCAGGTATGGAGATATCGGATCAGCCAGGTACGACACTCCGGGTATGGAGACATCAGATCAGTTTTCCAGGTACGGCACTCCGGGTACGGAGACATCAGATCAGTTCAGCCAGGTACGACATCCAGACAGCTACGACACCCTAGGTACGGGGTTAGCATCCAGAAACAACGACACCCTAGGTACGGGGTTAGCACGCTAGGTACGGCATTCAGACCACTGCGACACCCTAGGTACGGGGTTGGCACGCCAGATATGCCATGTGGACTATTGTGGACTACTGCGACACCCTAGGTACGGGGTTAGCATTCAGACAACTGTGGCACTCTAGGTACGGAGGCGTCACCGTGACACCTTAGGTACGGGGTTAGCATTCAGATATTTGTGGCACTCTAGGTACGGAGACGTCACCGCGACACCCTAGGTATGGGGTTGGCACTCAGACATTTGTGGCTCTCTAGGTACGGAGGCGTCACCGCGACACCCTAGGTACGGGGCGACTGTAGGCATTGCATTTTTGCATAAAAGCCCGATGATGAGTCTCGTATGGAGACACTACCTCTTTAGTTGTGAAAGCCGCGGGAAACGGACGTTGGAAGGGTAAAGTTGGAAATTAGCATTTTTTCAGATTTAACTCGCTTGTTTCGTTTCGGGTTCGCTTGTTGGACCTCTGTTTTTAACACACCAAGCCCAATCCAAAATAATTAAAACATTTAAAATGCATGTCACAAATTAAATTAAAACCAATTAAATTAAACTTAAACTTAAATTAAATTAATTAAATCACATTCCTAAACTAAATAAATCCAATTAAATTAAATTAAAACACATGTCACAAATTAAATTTCCTTTCCCAAATTAAAAGATTCAAATTAAATTCCATAAATAACATTCCTAATTAAAATAAATCACTTACCAATTTAAATAAATCATATCATTAATTAAAAAGAACAAATCAAATCAATTCCCCTAATTAAAATATTTCCCTATCACATTTTAATTAAAAAATATCTTCCAATTAACACACAAATCCTATTCCTTCTCCAACAAGGTAAAACCCCCACTTGGCCTATAAAAAGAACCATTCACCCTCTTACCAAACTCTGGCTGATACAAAGAAAATAACCGGCCCTCACGTCCTCCACTCTCAGCCAACTACTCACGCCACAAACATGTAAACCTTATTACCCACGCAAAGTGAACCCCAAAAATCAGCTTCTCAACGCCACCTGCACCTTGCCCCCATTCACGCAATTGTTGACAGTCCCTTGCCCCCACAAACATTCAACTACACTTACGCCCTTAAGCCGCCAAGCATCCCACCAAGCTTCACACCATCACGCCACCTTTCACACAGCCTCACTGCCACAAGCACAAGCCCTCACTATCTCCATTCACGAAACCAAGCCAATTCACCCCTACGTTCACGCTACGCTCCTAGCCACCAGCCTTAGTCACGCCCCTTGACCATCAGCCAGCTCATGCACCCTTTGCCGCATTAACTCTCACGCACACAAGCAGCACTCCAAACTCAGCCCATTCAACAAAACACACACAGCCCTTTAACCAGACAAGCCTTCGCACATTAAACCTCACTGCCAGCCCATTTCAGCCGCACATTAACCCCCAAACAGCCCTAAAACTACACTAAAAACAGTCCCAAAAGCTTCCCCAAAACAGTCCAAAAACCACAGCCCAAACCAGTCCAAATAAACCACAAAACAGTCCCCTAATTACCCTAAAACAGTGACCAGAAAATACAACAAAAACAGCAGCGAAACAGAGTGAAAACAGCAACCCAAATAGCAAAACAGCGAGGAAAAACATTGGATTAGTGAACCAGAAAAGTTGCGGAGTATCGACCCTTCCGACGGCCGTGTAACGCCCTTTCGTGAGACGACAAAAGAGGTTAGACCTGAGGGCACCCTTTTATTTATTATCTTTCGTTTATTTTATTTATTTTAAATATTATCGCATGAGAGTCGTTTGAGGCATGATGTGATTGTTGGATGAGCGGAATATGTGTTCCCTTTTGTGGTATATAGGATGGAAACCCGGACGTAAATTCCGTAGCCAAATCCGAATGGACGGTAGTGCGGTTTGTTCTCGGGATACAACGCCATGTATCACTTAAGAGACACGTATTTCGTCTCATCCAAACTTGTGTTTGAGCATGATGTAGTTAGTAGATTATTTATTTATTATTTAAGCATGATTTAGCGTAGTTTATCAAGCATGATTATGTTATTTTTACGCATGATATTTTGTTTAGTTTACGTTTATGTTTAAACGGTTATTTGTTTATTTTAGTTTAATGGTTCAACATGCCCGTTGTGTGCTATTGTGTGTTTACCGTTTAATGACTTACTTTCCAAGCATGCAAACTTAAATTAGGAGTTATTTTGATAAATGAATATTAGACATAGGTTACCCTTGAGCATATATGTTGAATAGATTCGGTTAGTTTATTACACAAATCATATCATCACAAGTGACATAAGTAAGGGACCATTCCGAACCCAACGGTTTGAGGTCTTCCCTTGCGAGGGGTGAGTGCGACCTTAAATCTTTGTCTCGGTTCACACCGGGTGGCGACTCCATCTTATTTCGTACTCCCAACTAGACCGCGAGCCTAGAACAGCGTCGTCAAGTTCTGTGTCCTACAGGTGGTACTCGGTTGTGTGTATGTGGTTGGTCGGTGTGGGTGTGTTCGGCAAGGGATGGTGATGCTCTAGGTTGGTTGTGCTCGATATTTATTGGTTGATCGGCTGGTACTTGTGAAGTTGTGGTACTTGAAGATTACTGTGTAATGAAGGGTGGGGTTGGATCGGAGCATCGGTGGGTGTTGAATTCTGTGGGGGTGCAGGGTCGGTATTCGGCGATGGTGAGTCCAGTACCGGTAAGGTCATGGAGCACCATTCAGAGATGGTGGATGGAGTGGCACGAGGAGGAGACATTTGAGAGGTGGCAAAAGGAAAAATTGACTCAACGAAGCGGATATGCCGGGAGGTGTAAAGTCTATATGTGGAGGGCTCGAGACATAGATAAGCCCTCTGAGTGGGAGAATATCCTACGAAGACACAAGGAGAGGACCGAGACTCGATTTTGTGAGATGTGTAAGGACGGAGCCAATGGTAGCAGAGACAGCCAAAGCTGCGCAGTTTCGAGTAGTTCGGCATATGGCCGAAGAGTTGGAGATAAGGTGAGTTGTGGTGTAAGGTTGGTGTAGGCATGCGATTTATAAGATAGACGGCAGTGGAAAAGGCAAAGGGCCAATATGAGAGAGGCATGGATGAGTGGGTAAGGAGAGAAAGACTTGTTTCAACGATATGTCGATGACGACGTTCAGAGTACCCATTGTGTTCAGGAGTGTGAGGAGGGGAAGTGAGATGGGAGACCCCATGGATTGTGAGGAAGGAAGAGAGGGCTTGATATTCCCCCCCTCATTGTCAGAGTAGATAGTTATGATTGGGCGGTTGAAGAATTTTTCTACTAGCGCCTTGAAGCGCACAAAGACATCACGGGTGTCTGACTTTCATTTTAGGGGATAAAGCCAAATGTATTTGGTGAAGTGGTCGACAAAGATTATGTAGTATTTGAAGTTATCAAATGAGTAGACCAGGGAGGTCCATAAATCAGTAAATATAACCTCAAGAGGTGTAGATGTAGTAAAAGTAGATGAAGAGAACGGTAACTTGTGACTTTTATTGCATTGACACGAATTACAATTAAAATTTAGATAAGTGGAAAGAGAGACATCTAAATTAAATAAAGACATGATATTTTTGAAGATCGACGATGAAGGATGCCCGAGCCGATGATACCACTCAGGTATAGTAGTTCTGACACTTGAAAAGGCGATTAGAGGGGACCGAGTGAGGGAGGTCGGCCATTCGTATACACCATCTTTAGTCCGACCCTGCAACAGAATTGCCCCCGTGCGGAGATCCTTCACATTAAAAGAAGAGAGTAAGAACTCAATGAAAGTGTTATTGGACTTGCAAAATTGAGAAATGTAGATAAGATTACGTTTCATAGTGGGTACATATAAAACATTAGATAAGGTAAAAGAGTGAGTCAGAGTATTAAGAGAGGTAGAACCGTGGTGGGAAATGGGGAGTGCAGTGTCATCACCGATCATTATTTCATCTGTGCCGTCATAAGGATTGTGGAGAGCAAGGTTGTTGAGATCAGTAGTGACATGATGCGAGGCTCCACTATCAAGAAGTCAGGCGGGGTTGGATGAAGAGGTGGTGGTAACATTTGCTTGATATTACCAGGGATTGGATGTGCGAGGGTTGGACGAGTTGGTGGGGCGAAATAGTGGTTGTACACGTGGTAAGTGTTGGCGGAAGAGAGGGCACTGGGAGACCACATGGCCTTGAGTGTGGCACCATTGGCACCGACCAAGGAAGGGACGAGGATGAGGTCGGTCGGCTCGAGTGTTGGTGGGAGAGTTCTGGTAAGTTGGGGTGGTGGTGGGTGCAAACCGACCGGGCTGGGCAGTGTGATTGGGATGAGGCCGGTGTGTAGGTCCGAACATTGGTGGGATGTGCGGATGCGGGTGGGATAGAGAACTTGTCCTGTTGTTGAGAGATAATTCCTTGTTGATGAGTTTTTCATGGAGTTCATCAAAGAGGATAGTGGAATCACGGCCATTGACAGAGTCAACGATGGACTGATAGTTATCGTCAAGTCCATCAAGCACTTTTTCAATTAGATCTTCATGGTCAAGAGGTTTTCCAAGGGCGGCAAGTTGATCGGCTGTGGTTTTGATGGATTGCATGTATTCGGTGATTGTTTTAGGGCCTTTGGTGATGTGTTTAAGATGATCTTTGAGTTGTTTGATATGACCACGAGATGGACGGGCATAGGTGTTGGCAAGGGTTTGCCAAGCTTCATAGGTGGTGTTAGATTGGGTGATGAGAGGAACTAGAGATGGTGAAAGGGTGCCGACAAGAGCTGCAAAAATTAGTTTGTCTTGTCGGAGCCAGGTGCGATATTCTGGATTGGGAGAGGTAACATTATTTGTGGTGATGGTACGTGGTGGGGTGTGATGATTTCCATCAATGTATTTTGTAAGTCATAGCCGATGAGAATGGCTTCAATTTGGGTTTTCCAGAAGAGGTAATTTGTTGATGTGAGTTTGATGGAGTTATGGATGGTAACAATGATCAAAGGTTTTGTAGGTTCTTGGGCATTGGGGATGACATTTTGGGTACTGTCGGTGGCCATTGGAACAGGGGATGGAGGTGCTTGAGAAGTATTTGGCAAGTGGGTTTGAGGAAGAAAAAAAAAATTAGAGAATGGATCTTGGTTCTGATACCATGAAGAGATTTAAAGGATGACAAGCTGAAGAATATATTTATCTCTTAATTCACAATGCCATTGAGCACTATATATACACATTGTTTGAAATTTAAAATAGGAAAGATATTACAATAAAAGGAAAGGATTAACTACTAGATAAATGACATAATTACAAATATTTTAAAATTGAGATCCCTTCATTTTCTCCCTTCATTTTCTCATCTTGATGGTGTAATCTTATCAAAATTAACTGTAGAGAAATGGAAAAATCATTAATTGCGGGTCGGGTATGGTCAAACTCAATTTTTTACATTAAACCCGCTACTCGATCCGATTTTAATACGGATCAGGTCGAATCTAACCCGAAATTATATTTTTTATTTTACAAACCCGGCCAAATCGGGTCAGGTTGCAGCATCGGGTCACGGGTTGACCCGACTCTATAACACCCCTATTTTGTATTTAAAAATCAGGGCAACTAGATGACCCAATTCGATTTTGTTAGGTATGAGATATCAAATTATGCCATATTCGCTAATACTCAATCTTAAATATATTTTTTAAACAGAAAAATAAAAGGATTAGTAAATCCAAATATATATTTTAGGATATGTTTTAGGATCGAATTAAAGAGTTAAAAACCTACAACCCGATTTGATCCAAATTTTTAATATAAATTATTTTAATTTAAAGTTTTGACAACTGATCTATCGGATATACGTCGGATCTCTTCTTCTATTTTTCATGTTCTGGTTCAATTTTTTTTTTTTTTTACCTTGATTTGATTGGTCTACGAAAAATTAACCCGACTCAATATTTGATTATCCTAGCTCTAGTTTATATATTTTTTTCTCATGTGTCAGTAAGATCTAAATCAATTGTTCAGTTGGCTATTGTATCTTTTGCGTTATGTGTTAAAATAAAAACCTTAAAAGAGTTGGTCAAATTAAGTCATATAATGCAAGATGGGCCGAGCTCGTTAACCAAATGAAGCCCACATATTATCCACGTGGAGATTCAATGTCTAGCTAAAAGCCTAATATCTCAATGGCTCTGTCAAAGTATGCATCCGTTTTACAAAAATACTCTTACGTTCGATGAAAATGAATTATCTCCTGAATTTTATAATTATAAGTTCTATTAATATCTAATTGAAAGAAACAACTTTATCTTAGTACCCAAAAAAAAAAAAAATGTTATATTGACTAGCTTTGTTAGCCTTATAATTTGTTAGATTGATAATATAGTGTTCCTTCATACTGGAGAAAAGATGATTATGAATTTTTAATTACAGAAAGCAAGGATTAAAATTATTGAAGTAAAGTGAATATCTATTCAATTCAATGAAGATAAATTCTTTTATTGAAGCGTTAAGCCATCCACAAATAAATCTTTTATTATGACTTTTCTTAATTATACAAGATTGGGGAACTGTAACCGTTAACCGAACCGAAATCGGATCGAACGGTTCCGGTTCGATTTATTTTTTAAAAAAATAAATTAAAAAATGGAAATTAATTTTTTTTTAATTTATAATTTGATTTATACTGAATAATATAATAAAAAAGTATTTATTTGAATTTTATTGTATTAAATAAAATAAAATAAAGAGCTTGAACTTAAAAAAATTTATTTATTTGAACTTATTTTACACTAATATTGGAATCGAACAGTTCCGACGACTCGGCTAGGACGGAAACCCTAACCGAACCGTACAGAACCGGAAGAAATCAAAACCGAATAGTTATTTCCGGTTCGATTTCGGTTCCGAATCGAAACCGTGACCGGATCTACATACAGTTAAGGTAAACTCTGATTTAAGTTGCAACTTACCACACTTGTGAGCATATGAGCCATTCTCTTGTTTGAGAGAGATTAATCACTTTCATTGTTTTACTCGTAGTTACAGCATCATCTCAATGCATGATCTCAATATCTTTTATGATTTGGTTGGCCATTGGGAATGCCATTACATGTTTGTGCTTTGTTGGTTTGATTTTGAGGGTAATGAGAATTAGGATGATAAAAAAATTCCCACCGGTTTGCACTGTCTGGTACGGGGTAAAAAATATTATTTATATTTATATAATAAACAATTATATATATATATATATAATATATATATATATATATATATATAATAAATTAAATTTTATTTATTTATTTATTTATTAATAAAAATCGAGTCGGATAAAGTCAGGCCTGGCCGGCCCGACATAAGTTAGGGTCGGGCTTTTCCCGGGTCCGGGTGAAAAAAATATTCATCGGTCCGGTCCATTACCACCCTTAATGAGAATGCAAGAATGAAAATATTTTCCATTAAGATTGTTTACTTTCTAAAAATGAACAAAAATGAGAATGAAAGTGGGAGTGAGAGTGAGACCCATATATTTGGGAATGATGAATGCGAGTCTCATTATCACCATCATATATGAATGAGATTCTCATTCATATTATTGATGAGAAATTATAACATTGTTCATAAGATAATTGTTAAATCTTTGTCGCAATTATTCGTCAAACCAATCAATCGAACAATCAAGACACAAGATTTTTACCGTGGTTCGCCGGAAAAATTCCCGACTACATCCACGTTGAACTCCGGAATAGGGAGCTCGCTGCACTAAGCAATTTCAAGATTACACACAGAATATTGAATCCGTTTACAAATTGTAATTCCCCAAATCTCACAAACCCTAATCTCTAAAAGTGACAATCTCTCAAATTACCCAATTGAGAATTACACTAACTTGGACTAAGGAACAAGGCTTAACACTTAGCCAAAAATAAGGGAATACAAATAATGAAAACCTCTTTTGTAATTCTCAACCTAAGTGCCTTTTATATATGATGAGCAAATACATGTAATTGGGACAACGGCAATGATTGCGCCACGTGTCCCTTATCCAACGGATGACAAGGCTTCACATTTTACAATCTCGACCTTGAAGCCCAAAAACATTCATCACTCCTAATCATACACAAGGACACATAAAGGCCAAGATAGCACAGCAAACTCACCTACTCACATCATCGCTCATGTCGGCTGCAAGGTCAGCCAACCCCCACCTGCAACAGCTTCATGCAGTGGGAGAGTTTGGTAGCAGCCACAATTTTTGTCCCCATGTCAGATGGGTTATCTTCTGTTGGAACCTTCTTTATCTCAATCTTACCGCTTGAGATAATTTCCCGCACAAAATGATACTTCACATCCACATGCTTGGTTCTCTCATGATGTACTGGATTCTTGCTCAGATGAATCGCACTCTGACTGTCAGAATACACAACTGTCTTACCCTGCAGCTGTTGTATTTCGGTTAAGATACCTTGAAGCCAAATGGCTTCCTTGAACACATCAGTTATGGCTATATACTCTGTTTCGGTAGTTGACTTTCTTGAGTCTCTGTCACCTGCAAAATCAGAATCAACATACCCTACCAAATCTAAAGCGTTAGATTTGTTAAAACATAAGCCATAATCAATAGTAGTATTCAAGTATTTTAACAACCATTGTAAAGCACTCAAGTGTGCTCCACCAGGATTAGACATAAACTTACTCAATAAAGATACAACATATGACAAGTCAGGTCTAGTACTAATCATGGCATACATCACAGAACCAATAGCATTTGCATAATGTACATTTTCCATTTTAACCATCTCGGACCTATTACTAAGAGAATACATCTCCTCTTCCATAGCCGTTTCCCATTCAAGTTTATGGGTAGACTTTAATGCCTCTCCTAAGCTAGCAGGCTCAACCCCATTAATTTCATGACTTGATATTAATGCACAGAAATACAAATCATTGGTTGAGTAATCATACCTGGTAGGAGGCCTTACCTGCCTCCTACTTCTGTCTCTTGTTAGCTGGTAGTTGGCCAATGTGTCTTGTGGTGTTTCATCATGCTGCTCAGTGTGATCCACTTGATCTATTGTGCCCACTTCAATTTGTTCTTGTATGTCTGCTACTTCATTTATGTTTTCCTCTGGGTTATTTCTCATGGGCTGGGTGTCCTCAGATGTCTCTGTGCCTGACATGTCACCAACTTGCTCAGCGGTCCTTGATGTCTCTGGCTCCACCTGCATCTGAGCTCCACCTGCAAGATCAAAATCTGCTAGATCCTTTTCTAAGGCACCTGCATTGTTGTTAGTAGATTTACAAGGAAAACAAAGTTCATTGAATATAACATCCCGACTAACTATGACTTTGACTCCAGGTGACTCCCTTTCCCATAACCTATACCCTTTTGTCCCTTCTTGATATCCTAGGAAAACACACTTGATTGACATCGGTTCAAGTTTACCTACGGACTGGTGAACATAAGCTTCACAGCCAAACACTCTAAGGTGGGCAAGCTTATGAGCCCTACCAGACCATATTTCTTCTGGTGTCTTAAACTGCACAGAACTATTAGGGCTAAGATTAATCAAATGAGTAGCAGTATTGAGGGCTTCACCCCAAAAGGCCCTCGGAAGTTCGGAAGAAAATAAAAGACATCTGATCTTTTCTAATAAGGTTCGATTCATTCTTTCCGCAACTCCATTCTGTTGAGGGGTGTTTCTAACAGTCATATGTCTTAGGATACCCTCACTAGTACAGTATTGGTCAAACTCGGTATTACAAAATTCTAAGCCATTATCAGTTCTCAAGACTTTTACTTTGTTACTAGTTTGATTTTCTACCATACTTTCCATTCTTTAAATTCAGTCAAAGTTTCATCCTTTGATTTTAGTAAGAATGTCCATACCTTCCTACTGTAGTCATCAACAATAGAGAGGAAATATTTCTTACCCCCATGTGTCTGGACCTTTGCTGATCCCCACAAATCACAATGTAGATACTCCAGACTCGCCTTTGACAAGTGAATTCCAGTTGGGAAGCTCTGTCTGTGCTGTTTGCCCAACACACAGATCTCACAAAACTCAAGTGGCTTCAACTGGTCCTTTCCAAATTGTCTCTGCTTGCTGAGTACCTGCATTCCTTCTGGCCTATATGGCCAAGTCTCAAGTGCCATATATTAGTCATATCAACATTAGAAGTTAAAGCAGAAATGGGTTTATCCGAGAATACATGTTGGCCATTTAGAACATACAATACATTTCTCTTTATACCAGTTAGGATCAGTTTCTTACCCTTAGATATGTGCATGTTCCCATTGTGGGCTTTATATGTAAAACCTAACTCATCTAGTGTTCCTAATGATATCAGGTTTCGTTTCAGGTCAGGTATATATCTAACGTCAGTAAGAATCCTAACTTTACCATCATGAAGTTTAAGTGTTATGTCCCCAACTCCTTGTATCCTACAAGTATTGTCATTACCCATATACACAGTGTCTTGGTCAGAATTTCTAAAGTTGACAAACCAGTCCCTATACGGGCTCATGTGAAAAGAACACCCGAGTCCTAAATCCATTCTCTACTAATGTGATCCCTACACACAGTCAATGCCTCAGATAGGCACATCGACTCCTTTTTGGCAGCCACAGTAGCGCTGCCTTCATTTTCTTGTTCCCTAATGAACTTATAACAATTTCTTTTAAGGTGTCCCATCTTTCCACAATGATAGCACTTCTTGTCACTATTCTTATTCTTATCATGTTTATTCTTTTTCTGTCCTTTAGGTTCTTTGTTATTAGTCTGATAGTTATTTGGACCATTATATTTCCTTTCATTTTTACCTTTCACGAATAAGTTCGCTCATCCTCTCATACTGGTTCTAAGTTCTAGCTCTCTAGCCTTATACCAGATATCACCAAGTCTAGCCTAGGTACAACTCCTGTGTAATGTAGAGAGTTCTTAACGACACTATATTCTTCAGGTAATGCATTTAATGAATCATAGCTTCGCTAGAGTCTCCTAGGGCTTGGTCAGTTCCTTTAAGGATTTAGTCATTTTCGTGAATTCATCCAATTATCATCAATCGACTTACTAGTATCCATCTTGTAATTAAAGATTTCCTTTTAAGAACACTAAATTTGGTGCAGAAATAACAGAATAAAGAGATTCGAGTTTACCCCAGAGTTGAATAGCAGTGTCCATTCCATCAACCTTCATGATGACCGAATCTCCCAGTGGAGGAAATCAAGTTGTACGCCTCTTCCAGGATTTCGTCATTCGCTTCATTTTCCATCTTGGCCACTTTTCTGGATCCGGTTCCAGTGCCAAGCCACCTTATGGTGGGAAAGCAGAACCCTCATTTTCTTCTTCCATGTAGTGAAATCCCCTTTCCCCCGTCAAATATCCCAATGTCGAGTCTCATGGTCGACATTTTATTTCTTTTAACCACACAACAATTTTTGGTGATCACACGACAATTGCTCACCCAAAACAGCCCAAATACAGTCGACTTTACTCTCGACAATTACTCCACAGAATCCTAATCACCTACGACTAAGGATCCTAAACACCGAGACTATCAATTAGGCAACAAAGTGCCTAAATTTCCAAACACCAATCGGCGATATCACAATCTCTGCCCAAAACTCAATCGGCAATTCGCACCGAATCTGTCCAAAACACAGTCGGCAAAACCCAATTAATCCTGCCTCAAACCCCCTCTGCAATTGACACAAACCAATCTGCCCAAGCTAGGCAGACTCCTTAATCACCCAATCAACACAGAGTATATCACAATCAAAACAGCAATACACTGTCCTTTGCACCCAAACTCAATTTGGCAGCCCCAATCTTTCTCACCCAAATTACAAATCCAAAAGAACTTCAATTTCCCAAGTAACAACTTCAACCGAATTCACCAGAGAACACTCACCCTAAAATTGCTGTAATCCTCTCACAATCTTGCGCCCAGACCATTTCGGTATCCTCTGGTCAGCACAAACCCAACAGATTCTAGGGCTTTGATCGACTCTTACCTTCACTCAGCAGAGGTCTTCCTCAATTTTGCTTTTCCCTTCGTCTCTGTGTTCTTGAGTTGCGTCGATTTTAGGGTTTTCGGTTCTTGAAGTAGGCAACAGTTCTGGTCGCCTGTCTTGATCGATTTTCGCCTTTGCGATTTGGCTGTACCCTTCGAATTTGGTGGAGAGACAAATTAGGGATTTGGTCTTCTTTGATCTTGCCGTGTCTTTGGCTGTGATCTTGGTCGACTGAAGAACTCTGTTGCCCTGCTTCACTCTTTTTCAATTTTTGATCTCCAATTTTTGGCAAATGAGTCTTGTTTTGTTCTTTTTTGATCGGCAGGGGTCTTCTCTTTTCCCGCGATGGCTATTCTGTTGATTGACTAGGATTTTAGGGTTTCTTCGGCCGTGATCTTCAAGGCCCTTTTTTCTGCTTCACCGAATTTGAAGAAGGGCTTGATCTTGGGCTGATGAATGTTGTGACCGAGTCTCCCAATGGTTTTTTTCTTCCATCAACAGATCAATCTTCCTTCGGCCCACTGATCTTTAATCAGCTCTGATACCAATTGTTAAATCTTTGTCGCAATTATTCGTCAAACCAATCAATCGAACAATCAAGACACAAGATTTTTACCGTGGTTCGTCGGAAAAATTCCCGACTACATCCACGTTGAACTCCGGAATAGGGAGCTCGCTGCACTAAGCAATTTCAAGATTACACACGGAATCTTGAATCCGTTTACAAATTGTAATTCCCCAAATCTCACAAACCCTAATCTCTAAAGTGACAATCTCTCAAATTACCCAATTGAGAATTACACTAACTTGGACTAAGGAACAAGGCTTAACACTTAGCCAAAATAAGAGAATACAAATAATGAAAACTCTTTTGTAATTCTCAACCTAAGTGCCCTTTATATAGGATGAGCAAATACATGTAATTGGGACAACGGCAAGGATTGCGCCACGTGTCCCTTATCCAACGGATGACAAGGCTTCACATTTTACAATAATTAATTAATATTAATTTATAAATAATAGATCAAATATATTAATAATTAATAATAAAATAATATTTACTATTTTAATAAAATAATATTTAATAATGTAATAAATTAATAATTAATTAATAAAGTAATACTTAATTTATAAATAATTAATGATAAAATAATATTTACTATTTTAATAAAAGAATAAATTAATATTTAGTATTTTAATACATTAATAATTAGTTAATAAAGTAGGATTAATTAATACTTAAAAACTAAATAAAATTAATCAATAATTAATAATAAAATTATATTTAATATTTAATAAAATAACAATTTAATAAAATAATAATTTAATATTTAGTAATTTAATACATTAAAAATTAATAATAATAATTAATATATAATAAATTGATATATAATTATAACTAACGGTATTTTTGTAACTTTTTAACAAATCATTTTGATTATTAGACAAATTAAACACATCAATGGTAATACTACTTGATTCCGATTTCAATTCTTATTGTTAAATAAACAACTTATTATAATTCAAATTTACCACTCTCATTTCGGCACATTATGATTTTATTTTATTTCAATTCCATCTTATTATAATTACGAATACGAAAATACACCATAATTATTTGAAAGCAAGAATCCTCCAAAAACCGCAGACGGTATAATTAATTGAACTTAAAATCAAAATCACAAGAAAGAAAAGCAAGGAAATCTTGCTCAATAAATTTGAAATTAAATTACTCGATATTCACAAACTACATTAAGCAATAAATTTCATAATCATAAATTGTTTCTTTATTTTTTAGACCAACAAAGTTGGATCACAGTATACTACTCAATTCTACTATTCAAAATCTCCTCGAACAGAAATTTCAATTATGATTCATGGTAATTTTTATTTTGATTCAAAAAATCGATTGAGATAGAAATTAATTTTTCATCTCAAATTATAATCGAGACACCCCGATTATCATTATTTTAATAATAATAATAATACAACTCAATAAGTAATTATGGAAAAAAAAAAAAAGATATCAAATGAATAAATATATATATATAGGGTATTTCCCCTTTAATGAATCAACAAAATTTGAAAAACAAAACAATAACGCCGTCAAGTTTACGGTTAACTCGAAGTTTCCATTTCCGTGACACGCCCTTTTTCAAATGCAACAGTGCAAGTGTCAAAACCGGGCCCACAAAATAAGGCTGTGAAAGTCTTTCGAGCTAACAAGTAATTTTTTACGGTACAGCTGGTTGTACGAAATAATTGTTCAAAAGAAAAAAGACAAAAAGGATCGGACATAGCCTAACAATACCTTAACCATAATTAGATAATAATTAGAGTGCCTAATCAAGATCAATTGATTTGGTAACTAAGCTCCATCTGCATAAAATAAATCTCAAGTCGAGTAAACAACCTTTCTGTTAAGCCGAGGGGTTGTTAAAGATCAGTCTTCAATCAATAATCGAATTTGCGATATTTCCAGGAGATTCTCGTGTTGATATTTTCGTGCATTGACTACGAGATAATGGAGATTGAATCGTCTTCATCTTTAGGTAGATTCAAGATCCATGATCGGTTGGAATTGCTGGAATTTAAAGATAAGTACGTGATCAAATCCGTTGAATCTCCAGATCAAGGCTTCTCGATCAATCGCCGTGACGGAAATATTGAGCCACTTAACGGTAACCGGCTTTGTTTTTGTTTTTTTTAAAAAAAAAAAAGATTCTTCTCAAATCTCAAATGATTTAGTTGTGTTAAATTGGTCAGCAGTTAGTTAATGGCTTAATTTTGTCTTGTTTGCAGATGAAACTTGTTCAGGAAGTCCATCGCAAACTTCCACAATATATGGAGTGGCGGGAACAATTAGACTGCTAGCAGGTAATTTTTGCATTAATTATTTATCTATTAAAAGCTTAAAATATTAATATTTGTGGCATTGCATTTAACTTAAGCTTTTTTCCAGCTTTCTAGTGGTAACTTAATATCGTATCAGAGTAGGTTGCTTTAGTTTTTCAGTCCGGTGGTTATTTGATATGGTATCAGAGAGCAGATTTGGCTTTATGGTCTCGTGTTCAATCATCGAACACTAATTCTATTGATTAATTAAACTGGGGGAACATTAAAGTTTTAAATGCTATTATTTGAGCATTGTGGTAATTTGACATGGTATCAGAGCAGGTTTGACTTCATGGTCTCGTGTTCAAATCCCCAAATACTAATGCTATTGATTAATTAAACCGTTTGCGTTTGGCTTGTACTTGCTGGGGAATGTTAAAGTTTTAAATGCTATTATTTGAGCATTTACTAAACGAATATTTGATATGCATTTAAGATTTTAACAGAAGAAGCATATTAGATTAGTGAAAACTAAGCTAGGGATTAGAATTTTATGCCTGCCTAATATGTTTATATGAGATTTCTGCATCTAATTCTTCTTGGTGCAGGAAAATATGTATTATTAATCACTTCGCGGAAGGAAGTTGGATCTTTTCTTGGTTTCCCTGTTTTTCAAGTAACATCTACGAAGTTCCTGAATTGCAATGAGGCTTTAAAATTTTCAAATTATCAAGAAGTAAGGTTTTGCTTCTTTTGGTCTGAAATATATGGTTGTATGGGCATCACTTGAAATTAATATATATATTTTTCTTTTCTAATCTTACTTGATTGCGTATTTTGTAGAAAAAGGATGAGGTCTACTTCATGAATCTATTGAAAGTAGTGGAAGCAACTCCAGGATTGTACTATTCATACGAAACAGATATAACTTTGAAGTAAACTCCTTTACCTTGTAGCATGCTATTTAACTAATTTTTCACTGTTAGCATAATGATTTACTGTCAATTCTGATTGTCCGAGTCATTTCAATGCCTACATGTGAGATCTTATGTTTTTAAGATGCATGTTTGATCATGTGGAACAGCTTACAGAGAAGATGTAAACTAGCAGAGGGATGGATGGCAAAACCAATTTGGAAGCAGGTTTACTTGCATTTAGGTTTTTAGCATCAACAATTTTTGTCTGAAAATTATTTTATATTGATCACTTGACAAGCCACGGGAATGTGATTTTCAGTTTTCATATGCTTTCATAGCGGTGCTCTAATTAGCTACAGTTGTGGGTCCTTTTGGAAAATTTGCATTGCTTGTTCTTTATAAATGCTAGTTTTGGAAGATGACAGAAGTATCAAAAGTTTGATAATTTTCCAGACGTTTTGAATCAGTTATTAGTATATAAAGCAACAATACCGCACTGTTCATCGCTGCTTGCTGGTAATTTTAAACTCTCAATTCTGAATCCGTATTTCAGGCCGACCCTCGATTTGTTTGGAACAGAAACCTATTGGAGGAACTTATTGAGTGCAAGGTTAGATATTCCTTTGGTTTAGATTATAAGTTAGCCTTGTGGTGGTACTTTTCTGGTTTGTCTAAGTGAAACAACTTTTCACGTTTCCTCAGAAAGGGGAGGAATTATGTCCTTGTTAATTCTTTGAATAGGATCCCTGATGAATTTTCTTTTCTCTGTGGCAGCTTGATGGGTTCACCATTCCTCTTTTACAAGGAAATATCCTGACGTCTCTCTATTCTTTTTCTTTAACAGTTAATATATATACTTATGCTGTTATGCAAGCTTGCATTTGCGTACAATTTCTTTTTATTCTCAGAATAAGTTCACAAATCTTGTGTATCCTGTCCAAGTTGTTTCATTTAACCAAGTCTTAAGCTTTGGAGCTGCACAGTTAATGCTGAAGGATTCACCTGCTGCGATAACATTAATTTCAAGGAGGTGTAATCGACGACTAGGTGTAGTATTATGGGGATGATTGATTCTTATAGTTATTGATACTGATATGTCAGGTCCAGTGTCAATATGTATGATCCTAATATGGTGTATGCTGACTTAGGGACACGGATGTGGAGAAGAGGGGCTAATTTTGAAGGTGACACTGCTAATTTTATAGAAACAGAGCAATTGCTAGAGACTGAAGGTTTCCAGTCGTCATTATTGCAGGTATATCTACTGTAGCTAGTGGAAGTTTAGTTAATGATCATGTGTTTTAACATTGTATTATCAATAAACTGGATATTAATCAAGGATGGAATCAATTCTTCTTTGATCGCCGATTGCGTATATCTATAATTAAGATTTTACTTGTCGCTTTTATTTAGTATTTCTTCACCTGTCATGAAGTGAAAGCTTGATTTCTGTTAATACTATATATACTTTGAGATAGAGTAGTTTTCATATGCCCTTTAGTTCTATACGGGTTGTCTAAATTGCAGACTTCTCTTGTAGGCTTATTTAGTATTCCATTTTCTAACATGCAAAAACAAGTTGCATAATTAATATTATGTATTATAAATACTTTCTGGTAGCATTCTTCCACATGTAAGCAAAAATTTGTGCATTCATGTTAACAATGACCTTGCATATTCATTAACCCAAATACCTTTTTCTTTCTTTTATGTTTTTTGTTACGGAAATCTTATTGATTGGGAAGGAAGACACTCATACTTCTTCTCTTATTTTAGGTTTATTGCCATAAACTTTGATATTTTTTCTCCTGTCACTGTATATAATCAGCTCTACTGTAACGTTACGATTAGGACTGGGCATTGGATCGGATCGGATCGGATCTGGCTCTCGAATCCGATCAAATTGTGTTTGGTTCGTTTGTCGAATTTCGGATCGAATCGGATAAATTTGATAACTATCGGATCGAATCGGATTTTGTCCGATTTGATAACAAATCCGAATCCGATAGAGAATCCAATTTGATAACGGATTCGAATCCGATTTGATAATAAATCCGATAGTAGATTCGATTTGATAACAAATCCGATTCGAAAAATTGACCTGAAAATTTGTAAATTCATAACAATTTTATCGAATCAGATCGGATAACTTAAAATTCAAATCAATTTTATCAAATCGGATCCGTTATCGAATCAGATCTTTTATCAAATCGAATCCACTATCGGATTCATTATCAAATCGGATGCTCTATCGGATTCGGATCTATTATCAAATCGAATTTATCCGATTCGTTAAGATATCAAATCGGATCGAATAAATCCGATTCGATTCGATAGTTATCGGATCAAATCCGATCAAACCAAACAAATCAACTCTTATTGAATCGGATCGGATTCGGATTCGGTCCGGTCCGATCCAATCCGAATCTGATAACGCCCACCCCTAGTTACGATTTACTTTTCCAGTTAATGCTAGATGGAATTCATTTCAATGCCTTTATTTTATTTTCTTTTTTTAGGTTCGGGGCTCAATACCACTTCTCTGGGAGCAGATTGTTGATTTGAGCTATAAGCCAAGACTTAAAATTATTAGTCATGACGAAACGGTAAACTTTCTGTGGAATACAGCTTTGGTCTTACTTGGAGTTAATTACGTTTGCCATTTGCATCCAAGTAATTTACTCCTCTATGTCCAGTCAAAAGTTGTAGAGCGGCATTTTCATGATCTATCACAAAGATATGGAGAAATTGTTGCAGTAGACCTTACCAACAAGGTTAGTATTTCTTATCCTTATCCCTAAAGCAGAAATCTGCCATTTTCCAGCAGTATTCTCTTGAAAAATGTGGAAGCAAGATAATTTGGCCAGCTGGGGGCCCCTGGAGTCAATTGCAGACAATTTCCTTTGGGATGTTTGTGCAAGCTCATGACTATAATTTCTGTTTATATATTTTCTTATTCCAGCTGGTCATTTTCTCTGGTTCCTAACTATGTTTAATTTTGACTCTTTCTTCTGCGAGCCAGTGTTGTTTCTCATAATATGAGCTTATCACTGTCACTTCTTTTACAATTGTAGCATGGTGACGAAGGTGTATTGAGTGCGGCATATGCAGCTGAAATGCAAAAGCTTCCAAATGTGAGGTGGTGACATACTACATTCATCAAATGCAATTGATTTGATCACAATAACATCTTCATTCCCCCAAGATGTTGGTTTGTGTAGTTAAGATCTTGGATTCCACCAAGAGGTCACGGTTTCAAAATCCCTTGGAGCCTTACTTGGAATTCTAAGCAATTCCCCACCCATTTCTTAACTTCTTCATATGCACTTCTCGAGGAGCTCCGTTATTTTTTGGAAAAATATTTCGATTAACTTGGTCATTTATATATATTGCAGATATGTCTCATTTGACTTTCATCATGTTTGTGGTACAACAAACTTTGAAAATCTGCAAGTTCTATATGATCAGATTCAACAGGAATTTGAAAACCAAGGGTAATGAAAGCAATTGAAATATTGTGTATGAAGTTTTATTGAACAAGTATGCCATGATACAGGTATGCTTTGTATCCATAATACTGTTTTTTAATCATTACTCTTCCAGCTGAGCAGATACCTCCTCGTAGATACGGAAGGAAACATATTAGAGGAGCAGAAAGGTGTTATCAGATCTAACTGTATTGACTGCCTTGATCGAACAAATGTCACCCAGGTAATTGGAATGTATTCGTGTTGCTGAATCACAGATACTTTATTTTAAGGGAAGATGTGCTACAAATCTATGTTGTTCTAAGATTCTTCTTCTCTCTATTTTCAAAACTTATAAACAGAATTACCTGGCTCAGAAGTCTCTGAGTTTACAATTGCAAAGGATTGGGGTACTATCTTCCACTGAGTTTGTTTCTACGTTTAGTGAAGAATATGGAAAATTCAGAACATGTATGTTATGTTTTTAATATCCTTGCTTCAGTCTGCCTTCCTCTCAGAAGTTGGCTTTGTAACAATGTCTATACCTCATTTTTTATATTTACATATTTGCGTTAGTGTGGGCTGAGCAAGGTGACGAGATAAGCCTCGAATATGCTGGGACTCATGCTCTGAAAGGGGATCTTGTCAGGTGAATCAAAATTTTAATATGATTCCTACAAATCATATCTCTGTATGTATCCCAATGTTTGATATATGTTTATGCCCAATACTGTAGATACGGTAAGCAGACAATATCTGGAGTGATCAAAGATGGAATGAGTGCTCTTTCAAGATACTATTTGAATAATTTCCACGACGGAGTTCGACAGGCAAGTTTTCTCTTCTATTTTGACTATTAAAAATGGATTATAGATTGAAAGGGAATTATGGCTTCTATTGTCTCGTAAAAATTTGGTTGAATAGGTTTCTTCATTTATTTTCTTCCCCAGGACGCAATGGATCTCATAAGTGGCCATTATTCTGTTAACGGAAATAGTCCCTCACCATTTCAGCTCAATGGATTTGAATCATTCTCGGTAAGTATCAACGCTCTTTGGTATTTAAATAAGATGTACAGAATTATTATGACTTCCCACTGTCATCTAAAATTTTGGCAATCAAAATAATTCAGTTTCCGCCATCAGAACATCCTCTAAACAAAAATAAAGTTGCATCTATATCGACAAAGCTAGCTTCAGCCAACAAACTGGGAATCACATCTCACATTTTTCACCAACAAAAGAGAGTTCCGTTGTAGTCCTGGCTAACTTTTTTTAATTCCATTACCCAAATATAATTATGATGCATCAATTTTAGAAGTCTTGTTCACCATTTTTTTGTACCATCAGTAAGTAACCATGTGTTTGGTGGATAAATTTGTATACTGCAGTATCTCCCAGTGGCATCAGCATTGCTAATTGGAGGTTTGACAATGACTTCCTTCTCACTTCAACAAGGTATTTGTTTCGATTCTTCTGTCTTTCCTTTTGACGAAGTTTTAATTGATAATGCCTGCACTTGTCGCAATCTAAAAATGGAGACCCTGCCTGAATCAATACTGCAAGTGAAATTGTTTTCTTCCCCCCTCCTCCTGTTGTAGCAGGGAGAAATGCGCAGCAATATCTATCTTCTGTGGTCTGGGCTGGAGTCACTGCTGGAGTATTGGCACTAGTGAAAGCTAATGGAACACAATTTTGCTCAAGGCCTCGCTTGTGCGGCCTTCGCTAAGAAACACAATATTCAATTTAATCTTTTTTTAAAAAAGAAAACAAAATGCTGATGCCTTGGCTTTGTAATTTCCTTTGCTCCACATGCAGCTATATTACAAATTGCTACATATTGTGCCAACTTGCGGGCTTTGTAATTTCCTTTGCTCCACATGCAGCTACATTACAAATCCTATACATTGTGCCAACTTGCGGGCTTTGTAATATTCTTTGCTCCACTTTGTCACTCCTGCCGCTACCATTCATTGGGCCAAATATTTGTTTCATATTTGTATACCAACTACCATTAAATAAACTCTTACTGGCTCTTGGTTTCATTCATATTCACTGCTAAATTTCTTCCCCTCTTGATCACAAGTTTGCCGTATATTGCAGCCAATTGTCATGCTCCAACGTGGCATTTTTGCAACTTCATAAAATGAGTTCAACTTCATAGAATCGCACTTGGCTACTCGGACACGTGTCTTGCATTGAGGCACGATAGCTGGAGAGAAACTGCCAGCTAAAACCAAAACCCAATTTGCTTTTAACTTTGATGGCACTTGTCTTCCTTGACAGCCATTTCCCATTATCAAAACGTGCTCTCTAAAAATCCTCACTCAGAGACAAAACGCACCGCAATCAATCTCTTTCCCAATTCTCTCTCTCAGTCGGTCACCGTAAAAGACATGAAGAAACTCATCTCACTAATTATAGCTTCCTCAAATTTTATCCTCTTTTCCCCTTTTTGTTTAACAAAACTACAAACAAATTTTAAACTTTTGTTAATGGGGTTCCTCCCTCATTTCACACCAAATCCACGCGTCTCTCACGGGGTCTCTTTGTCTCTGTCTCAAAGTCTTTTTCCCCCTCCCGTTAAACCCCACCAACCATGCATAATCGATAAACATGAAGATCAAAACACCTACCACCCCTTCTAATTCTTTCCCACTAAGCAATCAAAATTATAAACAATAAGAAAATATCCCAGCCTTCTTAAACCCATCAAGTGATCTTCTATTCGCTCTCATTTCAGCAACCCACCCCTTCTTCAAAAATATCCACTCTTCATATATATTAATATTAGTATCAGCACCATTTGCAAGCTTGTTTTTTTTTTTTTTTTTTTTTTAACTTGGTAATTTATTCGTTTCATTTACAATTACCATGTCTTACACTTCAAGAGCAAGAAACATCTTTAACACATCCAATGTTGTATCGTTTGAGAATTTCTTTCAAGGATGGCTTCAACACCAAGAGCATATGCTTGATGAGTTGATTTCAGCGCAAGAAAATTGCGACCGATTGCGTGACGAAGATATTAAAGATTTGATCACACGGGTACTTGCTCACTACCAGCAGTACTACGAAGAGAAATCGAAAATCGCTCAGCGCAACATTTTCTTGCTCTTTGCACCCACTTGGTTCACTTCCTTTGAGCAAACCCTCTTCTGGGTAGCCGGTTTCAAGCCGGCTCTCGCCTTCCGGTTGGTCAACGAGTCAGTCAACGACTTGACTGACGAGCAGAGACAGGGGATTGCAACGCTAATGGGGGAGACGCGAATAGAAGAAAAGTTGCTGAATGACGAACTGGCGAAGATACAAGAGAGCGTGGCGGCCCCGCCAATTACGGAGCTGGCGAGGAACCGTGGACGGGAAATTGACGGGGACATAAGGGAGGAGGAGGAGGAAGTGATAAGGTGTCTAAGGACGTCAATGGAGACGCTGGTAGCGAGTGCTGATATGCTAAGGATGAGGACGGCGGCAAGGGTGGTGGAGATATTGAATCCGCTGCAGAATGTGAAGTTCTTGACGGCGGCAACTCAGCTTCAGTTAAAGATTAGAAGGTGTGGTTTGCAGAGAGAGAGCGAGAGAGATGAAAGCTAATTAGAGACAATGGGAGATGGCTTTTTAGAAAAACGCTACTTTGCCCGACGGTAAGTGGCCCTTCGGCCAAAATAGCAGCCTTCAATGTTTAAATATCTGTAGGTGGAAGATCCCCAAAATGTTTGTTTTGGGTTAAGGAAACATTTACCTTTCATCAAATTGTAGCACAGTTGAAGATTTTACCAACTGTAATGTCAAAAATTAAGGTCTAATCAGGTCGTAATTACACTGCGCAGCTGAGAAGATCAGGCTGTTATTTTATTTAGATTTAAATAGTCTTAGGTGATGTGAGAAGGCCAAACTGGTCCTATAATTTTTCATTTTTCTTATATTTAAGTGATATTTGGTCTGAATTTGTATTTTTATTTGTTACGGAAAACACATAATCTATAAGATTGTTTTATGTTATTAAATTTAGTTTTGAATTGACTTGAGATATTTAAAATTTGTATTCGAGTTGAAATTATCTGTGTAATTAAATAATAAATATAAAAGAAAAAAAAACTATCATTTAGAGAGGATGCGATTCGAATTCAATCCCTCCAAAATGGGCGGTCTTGGGGAAGCTACATTTTAAGAATTAGCCAAGAACCTAAGATTCAGGACAAGTTGGGCCAATCCTAAAAATTTTTAACGGTTTTGTTTGTTGAAGCTTACGCTTTATAGCTTGGTATTCACGTGGCTCATTTCACACAAATTTTAGGCATTTTGCGAGCCTAATTATTACAGGTTGATGTTGTTAAGAATTAGCCGAAGAACCTAAGATTTAGAACAACTTAAAGACGGTCCTTAATTTTAACGGCCTTGAGAGCTTGGTATTCAATTCAAGTGGCTCATTTCACACAAATTTTAGGCAACTTTGCGAGCCAGCAAGGCTTTTTAATTGTGATTCTCATTAGCCCTAGTAAGTAGTAACTTGATTGCTAAATTATCTCAGTTTTCCCACATGGACAGAAGTACATTCAAATTAAAAGGTCTAAACAAATCGGAATTTGAAAGTAGGATCCAATTGTAGTACTCTAAAAGCACCGTAATCCAACATCATTGTATGGTCATAAAATTAACCGTCAACAAAATCTGACAATCTGGAGTATCATAATCAAAGCCTCAAATGTAATATTAAGTTCGTGAATACAAGTTAAATTCAGTTGTTAAAACAGTGTGGAGGGTATTAAATCATGGAGAAAAACCTCTTCAATTTCTTTTAAATATTTATGTAATAGATATATGACGTGTTCCTATCATCCTATCCATCTCTCATATATATAGCAGGTTTCTTTCTTTGAAGTTTTGAAACTAATTAACAGCATGTTTGGGATCGTGGTGCATTGATTCACTAATTTATTATAATGGTTGATAAATATCAGCTGCCAAATCAAAAAAGCAATACATATTAATATGACCCAAAGGTGACATAAATAATGCACAGTCACACATGGCCGTATTAAATGGGAAGCCATGTATTCCAGTCTGATAAGGAGACGAGCTCTTTTTTGTTTTTATTTGTAATGGTCTTTACACAACTTTTAATTTTATTAACTTATTTGCTTTCATCTTCCAAAGTCTCAGGTTTCTTTTTCCCCCTCAATCAGAATACACTATCAATCAACAAGAGTGCAGGGAAAGTGTGTACCATCAAAGACGGCTGCGCTTAGACGATGCCACCGGCTTGAAGCTTGCAATACCAGTGACTTCTCTACCGGTCACCAGGGTGTTAATATCGTACGTGCCTTCATATGTGTAGATGGGTTCAATATCACAGAATGCCTGAAATGCCATCCAAAAGTCAGTATTAGTTGTAAAAACCAAATTTTACACACCAACCAATGGCTTAATATATAGGCCAATCAACTCTGATATGTAAATAATATATTGCAAAAATTAGTAATGAAAGATTTAGCTACTCAATTGCACATCTGTTAATCTTCAGCAGTGGATGCAGTGGATGAGAATAAGACTTTCAATTAAAGCTGTATCAACTTTTTTTGATAACTGTATCAAACTCTTATATACACGAGGGTCCAAACCTTTGCAACTAGAAAATCAGACAAAATTCCATTGCCACCAAGTAACTCACGTCCAAGAGCAACTGTTTCCCTAGCCCTCGCAGTGATCCACGACTGAAAATTATGCAATTTGTCACAGAAAAGAAGCAATAAATTGAAAAGCAAAAGTATCTCTGAGCTTTTAACGATCACTCATACCTTTCCCAAGCTAGCTTGACCGGGGGTCATTGTACCTTTCTCATATAATTTGCAAAGGCGCCAACCAACAAGAATCATTGCTTGAACATTTCCCAGCATTTGAACAAGTTTCTGTTGGTTGATCTGGAAAGCTGCCAATGGTGCTCCAAACTGTTTCCTCTCCTTCAGATACCTTTGGGTCATATAAATGTCAAATAGTTCATAAAAAAAAGCTCAAATAAATTAGCATTCAAAAAACAAGGACGACTTATTTGGATACCTGTGGCACATATCATAGACGCCCATTGATATACCAATAGGTTGCCAGGCTACCATTACACGTGAAACAGCCAGAACCTATATTTAAAAAAAAGGCATGATAATCACATACCTGAAATTGAGAAACATAACACTATACTTGCCAAAAATGGCCCTAAAAATGTAGACAAAGAAAATCGTGTATGTTCAACATGGCAGATATTATCAAAAGAGACACTACAGCGATTATCAAAGAAACTTGCTACCACACCTTGTTTGTATCCTGAAAAGAATTGACACCAGGCAATCTGTCCTCATCAGGTACAAAGACTTTCTTTAAGAGAATGTCTCCATTTTGAACAATCCGTAGACCAATTTTGTTTTCTATTTTCGTCACTGTTAATCCAGGAACATCCTTCTTCACTAAATAACTGAAACAGAAAGCAGAATCATTCCACATGTAAAGGAAATGATATAAACCAAATGCCATGCCTAATTTCCTAACAAGACAACCATGCCTAATTTCCAAACAAGACAAAGTATCACGTTAGCAACATAGATATAAGGATTAGATGAGTCGATAATGTAGGAGTACAAAGTGGTTTGCTTCATAATAGGGGATCTCCATTTAGCTGTTTTTTAGAGGATTTCCAAATTAGAACTGATATTTTCCTTTCCTTGATGTGTTGTATTGTTTTCTTTAATCTCTTTGAGCATAGGATTGAATACAGGTGAGTTTTAAATCAAGTGCCTAAAATAGATGTCACGGCGACAAGATTCCCATGTCAATCACCACCCAATTTCATATAGTGATTAACATACCCATTTATCTGATTTGTTGTGGTATTCCGAGCAAAAATAACCAACACATCTGCAAAGGTACTATTTCCTATCCAGCGCTTTTGACCATCAAGTATCCAACCTCCTTCCACCTGATCATCAAAGAAACAGCAAGAACGTGACAAACAAAAGCATGGAACTCGAAACATTATAGACTGCTTGTTGTATGGATACAGAAAATTAACCCTAGAGATAAATGTAAGGGGTAGAGAAATTAACCTTAGTAGCAGTTGTGTTCAAAGCACTTGCATCACTCCCATAGGCAGGTTCAGTCAAAGCCTTGAGATGTAAAAGAACACATTTGAGTTGCTCACATATGTCGTAACCAATATTGTTAAGACACTATAAGGTTCCTAAAGCCAGCTACT
>SKCR01048902.1:0-49741 GCA_019454045.1 Zanthoxylum bungeanum | reverse complement strand
ACAATGCCTTTTAAGTTCTTGGATAATAGTTGTATATCTTCTGTATCTCTCATTTGGAATAAAAGCCTTCTTTTATAAGGCATGGAGGGGTCCAATAGGGCACCCCTTGGGGTGGGTTGCAACCCTCCAAGGATTGCAACCTCCCATACACCCCTTGAAAATTCCAATGATATAATATACATATACATATCATATTTAATGAATTTGAGGAATTTACAACACATTAATCTTAAGGTTCGGTCAGGTTCCGTTTCATTTCGATTTGGAATCCGAACCGAACCATATTTTTTTCTTTTTTCTCCAAAAAATACACCGACTGATAAACAAAATTCTGGTTTCCACCAGCAAGGGAATGAAAATATTGGGAATCTATGGCCATATGACGTGATTATAGTCATAATCCAATGGTTTTAATTTAATATTGTTGACGACTGTTTTTCGTTGCAAGGGCAATATGAGAAATTAATTTTTCGAACAAATCTCCCTCATCAGTGAATTTTTTTGGTTAATAGGGAACCAAAGCAAACTTAGCAAGCAGACAGATAAACACATAATTTACGTGGTTCGGCGGAGAGTGACTCCTATATACGTCCACATGAGAAATAAAAATATTTTATTACTGCTCGGGGTCAAGACCGACCCGAGCTATAAATGGGGAAATGAACTCACAAAGTGATTAAACACATCGGGTCTTACACAAGCCCAGTACAATTCTCTCAAGTGGTCGGGTAACTGACCAACTATGTATCTATCTCTATCTCTAGTTCTTGAGTTCTTGCTTTTACAAGTTGTGAAATGTAAAAATTACTAACTCAAATTTCGAATCATTCATTAAATCTGAGACTTCAACCCCTTTATATATCATATCTCTATCCTATCTCTCATTGGTATTTGAACCTTCATCGGGGTAAAAAATCATCACCAACAAATATCAAGTCAAATTTGATCGCGTAATTATCAATCAGTGTTTTTAAAAATCAGATCGATGATCGAACCGGTAATGTAAAAAAATTTATGGGTCATTGATTCGACATGTTAAACCGACAAAATCAGATGACGTCATAAATAATTTTAATAAATAAAAAAATTAATTTTAATTTTTGATTTAAAAAAATTAGGAACCGACAAGTTCGGATTTTTTAATATTCCGATTTTTAGGATTCCACCGAACCCAACTCATCATAGGTTTCCAATTCAATCGATTTAACCAGCCAATCCGATCCAATTTTTAAAACCACTCAACCCACCAATCTTATGCTAAAACAAATTAACGTCCATAGAAAATAATATAATTGTTAGATATAACAATCGGATCCACGGATCAAAATTTATCAATTTCGATTTCAAATTCCTATTAATTTTTGAATCAAGAAAAAATCAGGAGTTTTATAATACATGATTTCAAACTCCCATCAAAAGTCGGGAATTAATATAATTGTGTTCAAATTGGCGAGGAAACTAGCAACCAAAACAAAAGACAAAACCCAGGTTTGTGGAGCCCACGGGTAATTCCATTAACAAGTGCTAAATTCCAACGGTAACCTACACGCCACTCTTAATTAAACTAATTTTTTTCGCGCCGGATTTTAAAATTCGGAATCCAACGTTCGGAATCCGGTCATCATTTACAACCTGACAAAATGGGACCGCCTTTTCTCTGTCGTTTTGTCTCTGTAATTTTTGCATGGTCACTTCACGTCTCTCTGATCGTACGTATTTAAACAAGCGGCGGCTCTCGAAGATACGATTTGAGATACCGTCTGTTGTGGGATTATTTTATATTTTTATTGCAAGAGATTAGCATCAACTTGATTACAGTGACTATCCAACTAGTGAATTTAAATTATTTGCTAGAATGGTAAAATTGGGATATATATATAGTTTGTATTTAAATTATATATCATTTCATATAAAGTTTGATGAACTTATAAGTTAGTTTATACTCTCAATCAATATTTTCTACCGAAAGGTACATAAATGTATCAAACATATAGAGCCATATAGAGGTAGTGTCGGAGTCAAAATATTAATTCAATGAAACAAAATTTGATTTTCACAAAAAGTGATAAAAACTCTTCATTTTAGTAAAAAAAAATCAGATTTCCAATAATTTATATATATTTCCGCCAATATATAGCGATAAGTGGGGATGCCGGGTGAAGCCCCGCTGTATGATTTATGTGTATTTTTGGGAATTTTAAAAATACAGTATTGTAGTTTAGTGACTAATAAATCTAGAACTATAAGAAAGTGGATGTAGATAATTACTGAACCATTATAATCCATGTGGGTTCTTTACATTTTGTTGTTAGTTGTACTTGAATATTAATAACATTATATTAGCACATAGCAGTTTCCTATGTTATATAATTAGCAAATTTTAAACATTAGAGATTGATAAACTTACTAAGTTGTTTGAATTCCTTTTCTTTTTCTTTCAGACTCTGTGTAATGGATTACGTTTGCTGTTAGTCACATTCGCTGCAAGCCATCTATATTTTCCGCAAGCATCGGAGTTGTTGCCACATTTTTTTTTTTAAATCGTTGGAAATCCCATCGTCAAACCACATCTTCCGGCTTTAAGCGGAACTTCTAAAACCCCCAACTGTCTCAAATTCTTATAAGAAACGTACTCCCTGGATTCGAACACAGAATCTCAAGGTGAGATACTGAACCCTAAATCACCAAATCACATCCTTGGGGATGAGTTTTTGCCACACTCTGCAACGAAAAGAAGGAAAAACTTTATTGGAGTTGCTTTGTAGCAACGTGAGAATAAATATTGATGCATGCTCAGTTTAATTATTAGGGTTCAGATTATTATTCAAATGGGAATTGCATGGCGGAGTTTCATAAGCTGAGTACTGCATGGATATGGGGCCAAGTCGAAGCAATTTGCAAAGTTGATCATGCAAACAATTTTAGGAGCTTTTAAAATTGTACAAGGAAAAGGACAAGCAAATCATATTGGGGGTACTACTGCACAATTAATCACAAGCAATTTTTTTTTTTTTTTTTTTGAGACAATGAAAGTATGAGTTTGATACCATCCATTAATAAACATATAATATATGTATTTGAATTAATTATAGCTATAATTTATTTAGTAATTTGTAATATTTTAACACGCACGATAAGATATTATTAGGTTATTAGATGAATCAAGTGGTATTTGTAGATGTTGAATTTCACCTTCGGCTGATAATCAAGAATTTGTATGATGGGGCACTAGCGATCCTGTAAAATAAAGGCAAAGTGAATGTGGAGTAACTACCCACCGGTATGGCGGATGTTGTAAGCACTTTGACGCTCAAGTCAATGACAATGACGAGTAGAAAGAAATAGAAGAGCAAGACAAATGGTTACCTTGATATGCGTAGTTTTGCCGTGAGGGATGTAGGCTGGTGTTTATGGAGTAATGTATGCTTTGAGAACTTGAGTGTGAGTACCAAAGCTTGAATAAATCAATCATTTGGATCCCCTATTCTTTTATAACCTATGAAGTGGCCCCTTTAGTCAGGTTTAGGGTTCCTTGGAAGTGTCATACTCAAATAATATTTAGGAAAGGGTAATCGAGTAGGGACTGAATTAGGAATTCTGATAAATATGATTTATACCCACTTATTCATACATTCTTAACTTATTATTTTATTAGATTTCATGTCTTTTTACGTGTTTTGTAGTTTTCTTATGTTTTATTGATATGAAACATTAAAACATGGATCTTGAGGCTAACGTATATGTTTTGGGAGCTTAAGGATGCAAAAAAAATGTACACATGAAAGGTAAAATATGCAAAATAAGACATCCTGGTAGAGAAGCTGGCGTCGAGACGCCATCACCAGCCATAAAGATACACGTTTTCCAGAGAAGATGGCATCGCGATGCCACATCTGGCGTCGCGAAGTCTCGAAAGATTTTTAGATTAGGAAATCCATTTTCTACATGTAGAAGGACTCCCCAAACTTCCATATAAATACATAGTTCTAGAGGGGAGAAGGAGAATTGCTTTGCAAATTGCTTTTCGCTTCTTTAGTTTTTAATTTTAATTTATTTCTAAATAAAATTAAGTTTATTAATTATAGTAGTTAGTGTGAATTTGATTTCAATCCCCGTGGATTCGACACTCTTATATATCATTTACTAAAACTTGACATCGTATACTTACGGTACGAAAATCTCGCACCAAGTTTTTGGTGTCGTTGTCGAGGATTGTTCAATCTTATTCAAATTAATACTATTACCAAGTAACCTTAACTTTAATTTAGATTTTTTTTTATTATTTTATTATTTCTTTCCTTTCATACTCCACAGTGAATGCGAAGATCTATAAGTCTCAATTCGCTCTTGTTTGATCCTGAAATAGAGAGAACAACGAGAAGACTAATGAAAGAAATGAGGATTGAAAAAGAAGCAATGACAGCTGAAAACAGAGAGATCAACCTGCACCAGATGGCAATCCTAGATCACTTTAAGCCGGTCATTGATGATAATTATTATGGGATTGCGCACCAATCGATCAATATCAATAATTTAGAGTTGAAACCTGCACTCATCAACATGGTGTAACAAAATCAGTTTAGATGTTCAGCTATAGAGGATCCAAACATTCACTTAAGGATGTTCTTGGAGATGACGAATATCATTAAGATGTATGGAGTAACTAAAGAGACTATCAGACTGCGTTTGTTCTCATTCTTTTTAAGGGACAAAGCGAGAGGTTGATTGCAATCTATACCAATGGGGAGCATCATGACATGGGAGGATATGACCACACGATTTCTTGAGAAGTTCTTTCCACCAACTAAATCAGCCAAACTGAGAACAGAGATTAACACCTTTAAGCAGTTGGAGACCGAGAACCTGTACGAAGCGTGAAAGTGCTTTAAAGATCTACTCAGAAGCTGACCATAGCACAATTATGAAGACTGATTCCATATTCAGTTATTCTATAATGGGTTGAATTGTCCGAACATGACTATGGTTGATGCAACCGCTGAAGGAACATTGTTCAAGAAAACTGCTGAAGATGCTTATGCTCTATTGGAGGAAATGTCATTAATAATTTCCAATGGCCAAGCGAACGCTCTACAGTGATGAAGGTGGCTGGGATACATGAGGTAGATCATATTGTTGTACTTACAGCTCAAGTTTCATCTCTCACGACTCATAAATGAGTATTGACCAACCAAAGGGCCCAACCATCTATTGAAGTTGCTTCTGCGGCTGGTTTGATGTACCCAGATGAAGGAACAAGTTTTGAGCAAGCCCAATATATGAATAATCGGAACTTCAACAACTATAGAGGTAATCATATGCCTAATTATTATCATCCGAACTTGTCATTTGTGAACACAAAGAATGTCTTGCAACATTCTTCTGGCTTCAACAATCAAAGGGCTGAGCATAAACCATCCTTAGAAGACCTTATGAGCACGTTTGTTGCTAAAATTTCAGAGAGGTTTGAGAAGAATTAGTTGCGGCTGAACAACATTGAAACCCACATGGGAAATATGAGGGAGACGATGAAATCTTTAGAAGTCCAGATTGGGCAGATCGCCTCTTCTATTACAAATCTACAGAAATGAGTATTTCCTAGTAATACCGAGGTCACCTTGAGGAGAAATGTCGGGCCATTATGCTCAGAAGTTGATTAGAGATTAGAGATTTCCCTAAAGATGAAGGCAGTCAAGACAAAGAAGTGTCATTTCAGGAGGAAACAATAACGAAAGAAGAGAACAATGTAACAACTCCTCCGTATAAGCCATCCTCATCCCGAAGACATATTTTTTGTACCCTCAATGCTTTCAAAGGAGAAATTGGATGCTCAATTTTCCAAATTTATTGACATCTTCAAAAAGATCCATATCAACATCTCCTTCATAGACGCGTTAGAACAAATACCTAACTATGTGAATTTTATGAAGAAGATGATGTCCAAGAAGAGGAAGCGTTGGTAGATTTTGAAATAGTAACACTCACAGAGGAGTGTAGTGCCATCATACAGAAGAAGCTCCTTCCAAAGCTGAAGGATCCTGATAGTTTTAACATACCACACTATTGGAAATCGAGATTTTAGTAAGGCGCTATGCGATTTGGGTGTGAGTATCAATCTCATGCCCTTATCAATCTATAAATGATTGGGCCTAAGAGAGGCGAAGCCAACCATCGTCACATTGTAGCTAGTAGATATATCCCTCACCTACCTGTGAGGAATAATATATGACGTGTTGATTAAGGTGGATAAGTTTCAATTCCCTACTAATTTCTTTGTCTTTGATATGTATGAGGTTCATGACGTCCCAATCATCATTTGAAGATTTTTTTGGCAACAGGCAGAACGATCATTGATGTGCAGAAAGATGAACTGACATGGCGAGTGCAGAACTGAGAAGTCACCTTTAGTGTTTTCAGAGATATGCCGAGTCCTCAAGGTGATGAAAAATGTCACATGATAGACATTGTAGAGAAGGAAGTTGCAATGGACAATAACCATGTGTTATATACATCTTTACGTATCCAAGCCAACACGCAGGGTGAACTAGTAGTCAAACAACCAACGAACAAAGTGGAGCCATGCAAAGAAGATCTTCCGCAGCCAAAACTGAAGCCATTCCCAAGGCACCGCAATAAAAGGAACTCAAGAGTCAATGCTCACCTGAAGGTGATCTCTGAAAAACTAAAAAAATGGTCGGGCCAATTTTACCACATGTGCAGTCCATAATTTCAAAATGGCAGAAAATTTACAAATCCTGACCCAAGGGTGGAGTCAATAACTAAACCATTAAAAGATCCTGGCAGACCTTCCAAAATTGCTCTGCCGCATCCCGCCAAGTAGTATTTTTCATGTCATAATCACCGGTAGATAACAAAGAAGAAAGCACATGAGACTACCCGGTCCGCTACATTGAAGCTATCATGACCACTTGGGTGGTTACGTCTGGCTTAAGACGTTAAACTTAGCGCTAGCTAGGAGGCAACCAAAGCATTTTATTTTTAGTTTTTCAATTTCTATTTTTCATTTTTGTGTGTTAAATAGTTTATATTTTTATTTATACAAGTATTAGCACAACCTACACAGTCCATGGAGCCAGATTCTTACCAGCAAAAGCCTGCGGTATTTTTGTTCTTCACTTTTATTTCTTTACGCTTATCTTACATTGAGAACAATGCAAGTTTTAAATTTGGGGGTGTGTGTATATTGGTGTTAGTTCCTACTATATAAAAAATAAATCAACAAATCAACAAAAAAATTACTCATAGGTAGTAAAACATAAGTCTAATGATGAGTTTGTTTTCTCTAGGGTGAAATCTTAGAAACGATAAGTGCCAAATTGACTCTTATCAGAAGCCTTAAGTATGTGATGTAGGTTAGACTCGTAAGCACTTCAAAGTAGGTTCTAACAGTAAGAACCTAGGTAATTGACAAAGTGACTAGTTAAAGAAATTGTTTGAAGATGAATGACTATTTGCTTAGATATATGTCTATGTTTGTAATTATTTATGTTATATGGTATGACTCGCGCAGAAAAAAGAAAGAGAAATTTTGAAAAAAAAATGAAAAGAGCAAAAAGAAAGAAAAAATATTTTGAGGAAAAAAAGGATAAACCACTTATAACCGATACGCGTGAAGCTACCAATGGGGAGTGTTAGGATCACCATGAGGAAAATGCTACCTTAAAGGGTAGGTGAGTCAAAAGATTAAGAAAAAGAAAAGTCATACCATATTGAGCTTAATGGGCAAATATAAAGTATTTTTTTGAGATATCTAGGTTGGTTAGACTTATCAGATCCCAATTTTGACACGAAATCACTGAGTTGGCTTACTTAGGAGTCGAGCTGCAACTGAACCTTTACACACACACTGTGAATCTAGCTTAAATAATTTAATCAAGAACTTGAATTTATGTTGCATTGAGTACTTTGAAGGTTCTCTATTTTCATTGATAGACATTCTTTGAGGACAATATTATGTGTAACTACTAGGGCTGTTTTATTTGTTTCTTTATTTTTTTGCATGTTTGTATATGTGATTAAAAGACGTTTGTGGGTGTCATCGTTGTAACCCCTCACGAGACTATAACTCGTCCACTAGGGCCGCCTAGGGGTTTAAAGGCTTGCTGCATACGCTAAATGTAATTGTTATCACTACGAAAATGGTGTAGTTAATTTAGTTACTTTTGTTTGTTTATTTTTATTTAGTCTTTTTCTTGGGACTAGCAAAATCTTAAGTTTTGAGGTGTTTGATAAGTGTGATTTATACATACTTATTCATACATTCTTAGCTTATTATTTTGTTAGATTTCATGAAATTTTACGTGTTTTGTAGTTTGTTTTGTGTTTTATTGATAGGAAGCATTAGAGCATGAATCTTAAGGTTAACGTACATGTTTTGGGAGTTTAAGGATGCAAATGAAACATGCGGGAAAGACAAAATATACAAAACAAGACATTCTAGCAGAGAAGCTAGCGTCGCGACGCCATCACCAGCCATGAAGAACACACGTTTTCCAGAGAAGATGGCGTCGCGACGCCCCAGACGATTTTCAGATTTGGAAATCTATTTTCTACATGCAGAAGGACTCCTCAAATTTCCATATAAATACATAGTGCGTCCAAAACACTAAAGGGGAGAATGAGACACAATAAGATAGCTCAAAACACATAATTTAGATATCTTGGATTATGTTTTATTCCTATTATACTTGAATTGTACTATCGTGTTTGTAAATGATTCGACTCGATCCAAATACTTGGTTTCCTTATTAAGAAGGGATTAGTTGTATGTAAACTGGCGGACAATGTCTACTTGGGCACTGCATAATATAAGGCAACATCGACGAGGATATTGCTCATGTGTTGTCGGCTGGGACATCGAGTAGCATGATTAGGGTCTGCTGAAGACCTTTTTGGTCGTATGGATCATATCCCCTGGGGGATGTATAATGGACTCACAAGTCTATAAGCGAGCCTTGTGTGTTTGATTATCCAATGGTTGAAACCCACTTTGATTGGGTCTGGGTAGTGGTCGAAGATGTTATTTTGCGCCAGATGATGGCCATGAGTCATGCTCTGATGCAAGCCCGATGTGTGAGCCTGAGACATAATGACATTTGAGTCTTTGGCCCATACAATATCTTGCATTAATTCTATAATTTTTCCTTAATCACACTCACCATACATTCTCACACAAGCCCTAGTAAATAAGAAAATTTCTACAATACAATAGTGGTATTGTGTTACTCATATGATAATCTAATAATATCTTACCACGCGTGTCAGAATATTAAAAAAGTATTAAATAAATGTTTATTATATAGTTGGTGGTATCACACTATTCATAGATCTATTTATACCAAAACATTACTCAGCAAATAAATAGCCAAATTAGTTCTTATAAATAGAAATCCCTACAATATGCTTATTAATTTAAAAAATTATCAATTAAATTATAGTTATATATCATACAATTACACGTGTCATATGTTTATTAATTAGTTAATATTACCACGTGATAGTTAAAAAAAAAAAAAAAAAAAAAAAAAAAAAAAAAAAAAAAAAAAAAAAAAAAAACTCTTTATAAATACCATCAATCTAGTACTTTCTGCGCTTCATAAAACAAATTTCTCATTTTACCAAACTCATTAGATAACCCTAAATACCACATCTAAATTTAACTTGAAAACTTAATTATAATTAAGGAGTTGATGGCAGGATCTGAAACAACCAAGATCCCAACAACCACCAACACCAAAGCTCAAACAACAACGACAACAACAAAACCGGCAGCTCGTAGATTCGTCGGAGTCCGGCAAAGGCCGTCGGGTAGATGGGTAGCAGAAATAAAAGACTCATCTCAACGTGTGAGGTTATGGCTAGGCACATATGATACCCCTGAAGAAGCCGCAAGAGCCTATGATGAAGCCGCTCGTGCCCTACGTGGTGATAATGCTCGAACCAACTTTGCATCATCATCTCAATCTGAAGGAGGGTTCATGGCTCAATCCGATCATGGGCGCCACCGCCACGACGGGCTTAGCTTCTCGTCCTTTAAAGCAAGTTGAGTAAGAACTTACAAAGTATAATCATGGCTAAGGCATCAGAAAATAATAATAATAAGTCATCATCAACAAAGAGTACTAGAGTGAGTGATCATTTTACTTTTGCTAGTATCTTCCACTTTAGTAGGAGCTACCAATACCAATACCAAAACCATAGCCCAGTACTACTGGATATGAAGAGAATTGAAAAAGTTGTGCAACCAAGCATCATCGTGCCACATGTAGCAGCCGATCATCACGAGCCATCAAGCTCTACTGTTTCGGATTGCAGCAACGAGTGGGTCGGGTTCCGGCAACATGGTCTGGACTCTGACGGGTCGGATATCGGAGAAATTGATCCAACGAGCAGTGAGGGTTCGAGGAGTAAGAGGTTCAAGGTTTCTTCCTCTGTTGTTGTTCCACCAATGTTTAGTGCAAGGGTGGAGCCTCTAAATTTGGACTAAAATTAAGGACTCTAAATATATAAAAAAAAAAAAAGAGTGAATAATCATCATAATAAAAGAGTTAATTAATAAAATTTTCTTTTATTTATAGTTGATTATATTTTTAAAAAGTCGTACAAGCCTTCAAAATTCAGGCCGCCCTTAATTTGGTGGGTGCCACTATAGAACTCAAAACTAATCGTAGAATGCTATTATATGAAGCTTCTTAAAAGGTGTGAACTAACCTTTTGAAAGTTGTTACTGTTTTTGACTTTTTACTTAGTGAGAAACTTATGATACTATGGAATAATGAGAACATAAGGCATGCATTTCTCGATGTTCTATGTGACTTAGATTAGTGTCTCTTGACTTGATCCAACTATAAATGCTAATACGTAGGGTCGGTCTTGTCATTTTCGGAGTCTAAAAAATAATTTTATATTTTAATATCCCCAACATAATATAATATTATATTAAAAAATTAGTTCTTGATCATTAAGTTATTTAGAACTATAATTAAAAAAATAATCAAAGACCATATGCGGGTGCCTAACCGATTATAATCAAAGCTAGGCTAGTTGTATGATTAAATGATGATAAGTTATTGTACAGATAACGTGATCACTCTAATATAAAAAAGAAGAAATTCACCCACCATCAAATCTGTCTTTTGATTAAAAAGTTGTAACCATGCACATATGTTTAAGAATAATGATTAATTAATTAAGGAACGAGCTAGCAATAGTTAATTAATTAACCCTTGCGTAAGAAAGGAATGTAGTAAGAGTGATTTTGCTTGAATGGAGGTCGTTTTCGGTTGACGGAAGAACAAAACGACACAAAAGACAAACATTGGATTAGTCTAAATCACAGTTAATTAATGGGTACGTATAAGAGATTTGTACTTCTCCCAATTATAAAAAAATAATAATTATTATTATATAATCAATGATTGAAGGATTCTAATTATTTATTGGACGTCTACTTCCGTAATGACGTATATGTAAATCCGGCTGCATGGTTGATAGCATGCATAAATTGTCAACCACATTTGCAAACTTCCAAACCACTTTTAAGTGGTCTTTGAAAAAATGGAGTAAGCTTATAAATTATTTTCGGTGGACACTATTCATTTGTTGAAATTATGAGAAGTTTTATTATAAATACATAGTTCATTTATGAGCTTTAGGCATCCCAACAATTTAAATTTATGTAAAAAAAGCTTAGAGAGTGTAAATAGTGAAGTTTTTTTTTTGTAAAGTTTCAAACATTTGTAAATTTTATTATGATAATAATAGAATTCAATTTTTTTCCTCATAAACACTCTTCAGTGATTAGAGAATCACAACAAGTGGTATTAGAGCTTTGGTTATACGTTGGGGGTCGTAAAATCGAAAAACGAAACTCGGTTTGAAAAATTCGAGTTTCAGGAAAATTATCAAAAATCAGTTTTGAGTATACTATCAGCTTGTTCACGTCGAGACGAATACGGTGGTATTTTCCTTCGATCAATCGAAGATCCAAGGACCCTCACACATGGTCTAGAAGATGTCTCACGCGCTCCATGTACCACATAAGCATCAATGTCAGCATTGTCAGTCCAGTCAGCTACCACATGTTTGCCACATTATGAAACACGTCATCTGCCACATCATCGACCACGTTAGCAAGTCGATCCCACTTGCCATGTAGACAGCCGCATGTTTGACATGTCAGCACACTAGTAAATTTTATTAAGCTCCCTGAAATCTCTGGAATTTACAGTTTGGCCCCAAAAAGTTTCTAAAATTTTCAAATCGGCCTCTGTATTGTATTTGGATCAACGAAGAGTCAAATCCACTATTTTCGACCATTCTAGATGTAATAATGATCTCTGATTTATGAAAATAAGCTCTGATTTTGTCATATTTTCATTTTAAACTTTAACTTAAAATGGAAATGGAAGATTTGTATTCTGGTATAATGATCAAGCTGACGACAACCAATCATTCCCTCTGGAGACCTCAAATGATAGATTATTTATACTGCAAAGATCTATTCGATGTGATTGAGGGAAATAGAGTGAAACCAGATTCTATCAAAGAGAATGACTGGAATAAACTCAACAACAATACTATCGAGCAAATTAGGTAGTGGATCAAGAATGCTCGGATCAAAGGCTTAATAATGAGATGTTTGGTGAACTTGAAGTTAAGAAGTGGAACTTCAGTTGCAGAACACCAACGAGTTCCAGAGCGTGATGAACGTGTTGTCTATAGTAGACATGCAACTGAGAGATAAAGTTCAAGCTCTCTTACTTCTCAGTTCTCTTCCTCATAGCTGGGAGACATTGGTGGTTACTCTCAACAATTCGGCACTAAGAGGCAAACTTACCATGCATATGGTTAAATATGCCCTGTCAAATGAGGAGGCCATAAGAAAAGACGTGGGCATAGATCAGACACAAGCCCTCGTCAAGGAGAATCGAGGAAGATAACGAGATAAAAATCGAGGTAGAAGTAAAAGTAGAGGTAGATCCACAGATAGAAGAAAACTTACTTACAACTACTACCATTGTGGCATATAAGGCCACTTAAAGAAGAATTTATGAAAGCTACAATGAGTGCAGGTCCATGGTAATTCCTAGCTGAAGAACAACGATGAGAAGACACTAGTAGTTGTTTCAAGAGATGTAGTCATTTTCTCCATCCAGGAAGACACATGCATTCACACCGCAACTCAAGATGTTGAATAGGTAATAGATACAACAGCATCCTGCCACGTCACTCCTCACAGAGATTTCTTCACAATATACAATACAATAGACTTTAGTGCAGTGAATATGAGAAATACCAGTTTCTCTGAGATCGTGGGAATCAATGATATTCAGATGCAGATAAATACATGGTGTACAATAACCCTGAAGATGATATCTTTTATGAGTTTTGAAAAATGAAGACAAATACAAGAAGACACTGGAGAATAAATGGATCTTCAAGTTGAAAAATGATGGCAGCATAAATATGGTGAAACATAAAACCCGACTAGTAGTCAAAGGATTCCTACAGAAAATAGGGACTAGTAGTCAAAGAATTCTACAGAAAATAGGAATTGACTTTGATGAATTTTTTCACCCATTATAAAAATGACTTCAATTCGAGTCATCATAGGATTGGTAGCCAGTATGTAGTTAAAGCTTTGATGAGTGGTAAATGTATAACTATTTTCCACTCATTTGACATAATATTTTGTATAGTTTCTTGAGTTTTGTGAGTATTTTGATGTGTTTTGTGTTATTTTGTAGATAAATAAAATTTCAGGACATTCTAGAGGAGATTTGGGGCCAAAACAGTGAAAAAGGACAACAAATGGCAAAATCATCATTTGGCGCGTCGCGACGCCTAACGTGCGCCGACCTGTGCTAACTTACGCCACTTCATGCTAAAATACGTCGTGCCACAAGTCAAAATCTGAGAAGTCTGTTAACATACGCCGGATGCTAACGTGCGCCTGCCACGTGTCAACATCAGAGGAGATCTGCTAACGTGCATTGTGACATGTGTCATCATCCTATGGTGCCGACAATCGCCATCGCCATGTGTCACCAATATGTCATCCACGTAGACGTCCACATTAGCAACATGCCAAGTCAATGTGCCACGTCATCGCCACGTCATCATCAGCCAATCATTGCATGCCACGTGTCGCAATCTTATGGTGCCGACAATTCACATCGCCACGTCATTGCCATGTCAGCACAATCATTCAACTCTCAGCCGCCTCTGCCACATGTCACCTTATCACCTTATCCATTGGCCACGTGTCGAACTCTCCTCAAGCCACGCTTTAAATCGTGTGCGTCGCGTCGCGCAAAGAGTTCGCATCGCGACTCGCAGGGCCTATCGAAGCCTATAAATTTAGCTCGAGATTTCAGTTTCAGATGTACCTTCCTCTCTGAATTCTCTGATGTAAATAAGGAGTTTGTATCTAGTTTTCTTTAAATTTCAGTTTTGTAATTAATTTTATTTACTTTCTGTAATAGTAATTTACTTTCTTTACTTTTTCAGTTTTTACTATTCAGCTATGAGGAGGTAATTTCCCTCTGCTAGGGTGAAAGGTAAAACTTTTATTACTGCTACTTAGATTAATCTCCCTTAATTATAATATATTCACTATTTAAGACTTGACTTAACAAGGATACCGCTATATTGGTCGGTAGGTAATCAATTATAAACTGGTTTTAATCGGACTAAGCATGGATACCGTCTGGTTGGTCGGTTGGTAATTACCGCCTATATGGCTGGTTTATGGACAAATAATGATACCGCCTTTATGGTCGGTCGGACTTAATCAGGTTACCGCCTATATGGCTGGTTGGTAATATCACACAAGTTAATATATTATATTAATGGAGATATCTAAAATAGTAGTGATAAAAGTAGATCCTCTAGCCCTAACATTTTCTTTTATTGTATTTTTCTTTATTTACTTTCCAACATTTTATTTTCAACATTTTACTTTATGTCTTTTATTTTTAAGTTTTTACTAGCCCAAGTTATGTGTCGTAACTAAGTTAGTTATCTAGGGTTGTGATGAAATCCAATATCACCGGTTTACAAAAGGTTAAATTACAGTTTGGGTAATATAAAAGTTTATTTATTGAGCCTTAATCCTAATGCTTTTTATTAACTGGCCATTAATAAAATTGAACTGGTAAACTTAAAATGAACTTGGAAAAGAGATTTTAAGTTAAAGACCTTAGACTCAATAGCTCACGATCTTCCTTGAGGATAGATAACCCTTTAATAGATTTCCTTACTGGATAGGAATATACCTATCGGGCGGGGGTAGCCATAATTGGAACTTAATATTAATGAATTCAGGTAACTTGGTTGACATAGGAATATGATTAATTGGGTTACATTGGGTATTTGTATTTGACCATCGAAAGAGGCTTTTACATATTTTGTGTTCCAGGTTAATAAATCAATATATTATACAAACGTAAAATAACCACTTCATCTTAAATAGATATTGGAAGAAATCACAACCCTGGATAGTTTTATAAATTTGAATTTTCCTCAACCTACTTCCGCGCAATTTTATTTACTTTTTTTTAAGTTTAAAGTCATCACCCAGTCAATCAATCAATCTGTTAGATACTAGTAATCATTTGGCCTCATAAAAATTAATAGCTTAGGTTTTAAGTCATCGTGGGATCGATACTTTTTATACTACTTGAACGATATGTGCGCTTGCATTATACGCGTGTGATTTCGCACCGGTCAAGCTTGAACATGTGAATGTCAAGACATCATTTCTTCATGATGATCTACAATAAGAAATCTACATGGAGTAGCCAGAAGGTTGGTTTCGGGAAAAGAAAACCTTATTTGCAAGCTGAAAAGAGCTTGTACAGCCTCAAGCAATCACCAAGGCAGCGGTACAAAAATTTTGAGTCATTCATGGTGAGTCAAGGCTACAAAAGAACTATTGCAGACCAGTGTGTTTACATTCAAAGGTTTCTGAATGGAAATTTTGTTGCTCTTCTATTGTATGTAGACGACATGTTGATCGCTGGATAAGATACAGTGAAGATCAGCCAGCTAAAGAATGAACTCTTTAAATCTTTTGACATGAAAGACTTAGGACCAACTCAATAAATTTTTGAAATGCACATAGTTCAAGATAGACAGTGTTGGAAATGGTGATCGAGCACCATTCACTTTTTGTATGAATATTTGATATTTATGCAACATAATATTTATTTTATCATGGTTATTTATTTATTTATATGGTAAAACTCTTACTTTTATTTATATATTGTAAATCTAATAGTTAGATTACTCTAAGAGTTAGAGATTTCGAGTTACACTCGGAACCTTATATGAATTTAGTAAAGACCCGAGAGTTACAACATATGGTGATATAGTTGCAAGAGTTGCAAATGGTGTTGAGAAATATCACGCATTCTCTCGAATATAAATTATTCATGGTCTAGATATATTGGCATGGGTTGGTCATTATATTGGTAAAACTAGTGCATTGTCTATATATGTAATGGACATATGGTTTGTCTCAACAAACTGTGAGCTTAGCGGAAGTTCATATATAAATACAGATATTCATTAGTTGAATGAGTATTGAACAAACTCATAAAAGATGATTTATAGATATTCCATAAAACTGTCAATAGTTGTCTTTTCGAGTTGAGTAGTTATTATGGTCATTTGACTTGAGACACCACAGTGGTCTTGTGAGTGATCCTCTATGCCTGATACCATGCATGTCAGAGACCTTTCATGGTCTGACCGCTGGATGTCTGTTAGGTATAGACCGATGCTCACGAAGATCGGTGTGTGTTAATATGAGGATTCGTCAGTCCATATGGTTGAATTATGTTTCCAGATATTTTTCAGAGTATATTCCGGAAATCTTTCGGCCGAAAGTTCATCGAAGAAATTGTTTTTTTGACATTATAAATAATATTGAAAAGAGTTTCGCATATATTATTTATTAATGGAATATAGTTTTGAAAAGTTAGTTTATATTGAGTAGATAATGTTTTGACAGTATAACTATAACCTTACTCAATTGGAAACGGAAATGATGAAGGGATTATACATTAGCGTTTTAACCTCGACTTGTATGGTTCGACATGTCGTGTTGTTTAGGCATGATTTGTAGGTGGACAGTGTAGGCATTACATTTTTGCATGTGAAACCCGATGATGAGTCTCAGTTGGAGGCACTACCTTTTTAGTTAAGGATATTACGGGAAACGGTCGTCGGAAGGGAATCAGTATTTCGTTAGATCCTTATTCACTTGTTTAGCGTCAAGCTCACTTGTTGGACCTCCGTTTAGAGCACCTTTGGCCCAAAAAACCCAGAACCATTTAACCTTGGCCCAAACCCACTTACCAAGCCACCACACACCAAGCTAAACCAAGCCCACACCACCACTAGGCCCACACGCCCATATCACCTTAAAATACACCCAAATTAAATCAAATATTAATTAAATTAAATATTAACTAAATAAAATATTAATTAAATTAAATAAAACATTAATTAAGTCATTTACCAAATTAAATAAAATATAAAATAAAGTCATGCCTAATTTAGATAAATCAAATATATTAACTTCCTAACTAAACAAAATCATATACTAAATTAAAGAAATTGCATGCCTAATTAAAATCAATCAACAAATATTATGCCTAATTAAAATCAATCATAACCAATTAAAAATATTGACTTCCTAATCTAACAAATTGTATTCCTAAACCAAGCCAATCAAATATTCAACCTTTCTAGTTCACCAAAATTTGTCCCCCATCAAATCCCTTGCTTTCCTTGTCCAACACCAAATCAAATCCTCTCTTTAATGCCAAAATCCCTTCCTTGTGAGACAAGGAGAAGCCCTAGCCCTTCTCTATATAAACAACACTTTTCCAAGCCATCATCCTCTCCAATCTCTCACAATTCACGAGCCAAAACCCTAAATTGTACATTCTCCACTGCACACCACTAGCCAAACCTCCACTCAACACTCACCAATTGCCTTAACAAACGCCACAGCAACCATAAACCCTTATCACTCACGGCCCCTGACTCACATGTGCCCTTGCCCCATTCAAGCAGTCCCTACACGTAAACAATAAACTGACTATTAAGCGCCCACAAGCCTGCCTCACTAACGAAAATAAACAACAAAAAGACGCCCAGCTATCAGCCACGCCCCTCCACGTGAATCCTCAAACCAGCACGCCACTTGCACCCTTTGCTTCATGCCCCACCTAAGCGCACCAATACTCAAATCAACTGCCCCTAGCCAAGCCTCTGCCTCTTCACGCACCTGGCACTTTCACATAACTCCAGCGCTTAATCAGCCAAACCGAACAAAGCAACACTGACTAAGCCACCACCTAAAATCATCCACACACTGCCATTCCTTCACGCAAAGCCCTCACACAGCAGCAGCCCCTGACCTTCACGTAAACCCCCTCATAACAGTAGCCTTTATTCACGCCAAACAGCCCTCACAGTCCTCTCATTCCACGCACCAAACTGCCCAATAAACACCCTGGAAATGCGACAAAAAACCGCATAAAAACTGCCTGAAACCGCAACCCCAAACCCTCCAAAAACTGCACAAAACAGTCCCCGATTTACCTTAAAACCGAGACCAAAACAGTCCCTAAATGCACCTGAAACAGTAAGCAGAAAATATAGAGGAAACAGCAGCAAAACGGAGGTCAAACAGCAAGCAAAACAGCAAAACAGTGAGCTAAGACGCTAAACCAGTGAACCGGAGAATTTGAGGAGCTTTAACCATTCCGATCTCCGTGAAACGTAAGTCAGAAAGTCGGCAAAAAAGGTTAGACCTGAGGGTATTTTTCACACTCGTTTTCAGTTTTATTTTTATTATTTATTGAGTATTGTTCGCATGATTATTATGTTAAAATGCATGTTGTGGCCCTTGAGTAGATAAATATGCATGTATTACGAAATGTTGTATGTTGTGGCCTTGGAATAAAAATGAAAGATGTGTCGACTCTCGCGGTATATCGAATGGAAACCCGGACATAAATTTCATAGCCGATTCCGAATGGACGGTAGTATGATCTGTACTCGGGATACAACTCCACGTACCGCTTGAGTAAACGGCACATTCTTTTATTTTATGTTGCTTTGATTTGTTTGTTATTCGTTATTTGAATTCCAGCATTTATTTATTTGATATGTTCATGAGATGGTATTCAAGCATGATTTAGCCCATTTAGCTGTTCATTTTCAAGCATGATTAGCCATTTATTTTGCGTTACGTTTAGGTTGTTCTTTGTTTTTCGCATTATATGATCGATGTGTGTTCATGAGATTGCCGTGTGATATTGCATGTTTTCCGTCATGATGATTACTTTCATGCATGTGAACTTAAAAGTAGAATTATCCTTGGAAATATGTTGCTTAGGCTTGGTTGAATTATTGCACAAATCATTTTATTACAAGTGACATAAGTAATGGACCATTCCGAACCCAACGGTTTGAGGTCTTCCCTCGCGGGCTACTCCGTACTCCAAACCGGGCCGCGAGCCCGGGACAACATGCGTCGCCCAGATTCCTGTGTCCCACAGTTTGGCGACTCCACTGGGGATAGAGATTCGGCTCCGAAATAATGTATTGTAATATTATGATTTGTGCTTTAATTGACCGTGTATACCGTGGGTTAAAATGGGTTTAATCAAAGGCATTCTGAGGCTAGGTAATTGTTTGGTGTCTTCCTTCACTCACTACATTTCTAGAAGGAAAAGATGTGAAGGCGCCTAGATAGCCATCTACTCGTAGCCTATTGTGATGGACTAATTTGGAGGACTCGTTGTTTATTCCTGACACCAAGCGATAAGAGCCTAAGAGGCTTGGGTATTTAAGTGAGCCTCGCTCCACCCTCCCTCTAGGGAATCTACAATGGGAATTCCATTTGACAGTCAGTCACACACCATAGCTCGTTGGCACGTACCTTAGTGTATAAAAAAGGGTGCGCTCACTTGGTCGCTCGAACCCTTGAGTGGGGAGACCTAGTTGTGGGCCATCCTTCGCCGGTGAGAGCCTTTGTTTACACTCTTGCGAACCCACACGTAGACCGGGGTTGTATGACCTATAGCAACTATTTCCTTGTGTTTGTGGGCCATCCTCATTTGGATGCAGTTGGACTTCTTGTCAGAAATGCGAACTTGTTGGGCCATTTAAATTGGGACGAGTTCGTATCCTATGACCATTAGGCCCAAAGCTTCTGAAATGTTGGTGGGCCACTCTATAGAAATTATTATTTTATGTTTGCATTACCTTTCTTTTATGTTTGTGTTTGGGAACATCGCCGTTTGGATCCATTTGGACCTTTTGTCATGAGGTATGGGCTTGTTGGGCCATTTAAACTGGGACAAAGAACGTATCTTATGATGATTGGGCCAAAAGCTTTTAAAACGCCAATGGGCCATTATATGTTTGTGTTTAGGAACATTATCATTTGGATATGGTTGGACTTCTTGCCATGAGATGTGAACTTGTTGGGCCATTTAAACTGGGACGAGTTCACTCCTATGACAGTTAGCCCAAAAGCTTCTAAAATGATGATGGGCCGATTTGTGTGAGAATTTTAATGAGTTGATATACTACTTGTATCACATGCATCTCATTCACCTCATGCATACATGCATCATACTAATCCTTGTGTCTAAAAGCCATCATAGATTCCTGTTGGATTGGGGAAGAGTGAAGACTCACTAAAAGACCGGTAAAAAGATATGAGTACATCCGATAACGAGGTATCCCGGATAGATCAGTTGGAAAATGGTTTCGCCAAGATTACCGAACAGTTGCAAGCCTTGACTACTACCATGGCAAATATGGTTGTGCCCCGTGCTGGGGGAAATTATGAGAATGAGAGGCGCGAGGAGCCTCTGAAGGGGTTGGGGGATGATATCCCCACTTTTGATGATGACATGGCAGAGTATGCAACAGGCAGAGTGATTGGGTCTCAGGCAGAATTTCAGAAGCTTCGGGATCAGGTTGAAACAGTTACCCGCAAAATGAGGGGTAAACATGAAGAGTTGTTAGATTATGAGGCAATGACGTTCGGAGAACAGCTGCCAGCTCAGTTTAAAATGCCCGACATGGCCAAGTTTAATGGGAATGGAGACCCGAGAGTCCATCTGCAGCAATATGTCTCAGTCATGAGTTCAGTGGGCCTATCACAGCGCCAAGTCCAAAAGATGTTTGGGATGTCACTTGAGGGGGCACATGTGGTTTGGTATCATAGCCTTGAGAAAAAGGTTAAGGAAGATTGGAGGGAACTAGCTGATGCTTTTCTGAAGCAGTATGTTACAGACTTAGAGATTGACTTGTCACTCCGTGATTTGGAGAACACTAAGCAGAAGCCAGAGGAAAGTTTCAAATAGTATGTGGATCGCTGGAGAAGCCAGGTTTTGAAAATGCAGACTCGGCCCTCAGAGAAGGACCAAATCAAAATGATCATCAAGGGCACCAAGCCCTCTATTTATAGTAAGCTGAGGAGGATGACTTCGATGATTTCTGATTTTCGACAGTTGAGGGAAACTGTCATGGATATTGAGGAAGAAGAGGCTGAAAACAGAAAGTTTTATGGCCATAATAGAAGAACTTTTGGGGGGCCTTCTGAGACCAAGCCCGCTACTGCCGAGGTCGCTACCGTCAAGAACAGACGATTCTCCAATCTTGGTAGACCTTTGTCAAATGTATTTGAAAAGCTGAAAATGCAAGGACTTCTAAAACCTTTGGAACCTAGGCCATTTCCGAACCCTGTGCCACCATACCTCAACCTAAACCAGTATTGTTACTTCCATCAAGAAAAAGGCCATGACACCGACAACTGTACCCGCCTTAAGCATGAGGTCCAAAACCTCATTGACTCCCATAAAATACCCAATCCAGAAAAAGAACAACCTAACACATACAAAAATCCCTTGCCTAATTACCACTCCATTCCACCACCCACCTACATGATCAACTCCGGCCTACCCGAAACCTTCGTCCTCCAAACTCTCAACCACCAGGCTTCTTGCATTGAGATAAAGGATAATATTGAAGAACCATAGGCCAAGGAAGAAGGCAATGTTACGAATGATGAAGTTATTCCTCCTAGTTTATTTGATCCTGCATTTTTAATATAGACATTGATTTAGTCTACATGTTCGAACCATTTTCTCGAATGATAATAAAGACGTTCATTTCGCTGAATCTCTTATGCAATATGAGTATATTTGGGAAAAGCATTCAACCTGGGTACTATGAAATTCAGTGATGTTTAGAACACGGGGAATCCTCGGAATAAGCAAGCAGAAAAAATAAGGTAGCCATTCAGAAATTGGGAAATGGGGGCAGTGAGAATGACAGATTTAGAGGAGAATTAGTTCACCGAGCCGATCAACGTAGACAGATTGAAGCAGTGGCTTGCCTGAGGAAAAGAAGACTGAGCAGTCACCAAGAGAATTGGCAGAAGACCTAACCCGACGGGATATGAACATTCATGCATGCATACACGTAATACATTTTGCATCCTTTTGTGTTTGTTTTGTTTTGTGTTCACAGATTTTGAAGAAGAAAAAAGAAAGCGGCAAAGGACAAGCTAATCAGAAACGGTAAAAAGCACAGTATCAGATTTGGGTAATAATCCCAGGGTGGAGGCCTATTTGAGTTTGAGTTTTGGGTATGGCACTCTGGGGGCGAGACCCACATTAGCATCAACATCAGTCTTGCCGGATATGGCAATCTGGGGGGCGAGGCCCACGTCATTATCAGTAGCTTGGGGATGAGTCCTGGGGGCGAGGCCCATATCAGTATCAGTCTGGGGGCGAGGCCCATATCAGTATCAGTCTGGGGGCGAGGCCCACATCAGTATCAGTCTGGGGGCGAGGCCCACATCAGTATCAGTCTGGGGGCGAGGCCCATATCAGTATCAGTTTAGGGCGATGCCCATATCAGTATCAGTCTGGGGGCGAGGCCCACATCGGTATCAGTTGAGGGCGAGGCCCACGTCAGTATTAGTTTTGGGGCGAGGCCCACGTCAGTTTGAGGTCGAAGAACCACTACATCGGTAACAGTTTCGGGAACAAGGCCCAGAGGAATAAAGCCCACATTCAACACAGTTCGGGAATAAAGCCCACAGTCAGCTCAAATAAGGGAATAAAGCCCACATCCAACACAGTTCGGAAATAAAGCCCACAGTCAGCTCAGATAAGGGAATAAAGCCCACAGTCTGCTCAGATCATGGAATAAAGCCCACATTCAGTACAATTCGGGAACAAAGCCCACAGCCAGCTCAGATCGGGGATAAAGCCCACATCCAACACAGTTCGGGAATAAAGCCCACAGTCAGCTCAGATAAGGGAATAAAGCCCACAATCTGCTCAGATCAGGGAATAAAGCCCACATTCAGTACAATTCGGGAATAAAGCCCACAGCCAGCTCAGATCGGGGATAAAGCCCACATTCAGTACAGTTCGGGAACAAAGCCCACAATCAAATCAGTTCGGGAATAAAGCCCACAATCAATTCAGTCAAGAAACAAAGCCCACTTTCTACACAATTCGGGAATAAAGCCCATGGAATAAAGCCCAATCTCTACACAGCTCGGGAATAAAGCCCACAGTCAACACAAATCGAGAACAAAGCTCAGGGAACAAAGCCCACATTCAGTTCAGTCCAGGAACAAAGCTATCTCTCAGCACAGTTCGGGAATACAGCCCATGAGAATAAAGCTCTCTCTCAGTACGGTTCGGGAATACAGCCCAGGAGAATAAAGCTCTCTCTCAGCACGGTTCGGGAATACAGCCCAGGAGAATAAAGCTCTCTCTCAGCACAGTTCGGGAATATAGCCCAGGAGAATAAAGCTCTCTCCCAGTACAGTTCGGGAATACAGCCCAGGGGAATAAAACCATCTCTCAACACAGTTTGGAAAAAAGCCTAGAGGAATAAAGCCCACCTTCAATACAGCCTAGGGGAATAAAGCTCTATCTTAACATAGTTCGGGAACAAGGCCCAAGGGAATAAAGCCCACTTTCAATACAGTTCGGGAACAAGGCCCAACGGAATAAAGCTCTATCTTAACACAGCTCGGGAATAAGGCCCAGAGGAATAAAGCCATATCCTACACAGTTCGGGAACAAAGCCCAGAGGAATAAAGCCCACTTGCAAAACAACTCGGGAATAAAGCCCAAAAGAATAAAGCTCTCTCTCAACGCAGTTCGCGAATAAAGCCCGAAGGTCAAAGCATCTCAGGATAACAAGTAAGTTAAGCAACAGCTAGCGAGCCAGGTAAGTGAAAATGCATTGCATAACTTTGATAGGATTGTTCAAAGTCACACACTGCACAAGTCCCATCAAAGTGGGGGCGACTGTAGGCATTGCATTTTTGCATGTGAAACCCGATAATGAGTCTCAGATGGAGGCACTACCTTTTTAGTTAAGGATATTGCGGGAAACGATCGTCGGAAGGGAATCGGTATTTCGTTAGATCCTTATTCACTTGTTTAGCGTCAAACTCACTTGTTGGACCTCCGTTTAGAGCACCTTTGGCCCAAAAAACCCAGAACCATTTAACTTTGGCCCAAACCCACTTACCAAGCCACCACACACCAAGCTAAACCAAGCCCACACCACCACTAGGCCCACACGCCCATATCACCTTAAAATACACCCAAATTAAATCAAATATTAATTAAATTAAATATTAACTAAATAAAATATTAATTAAATTAAATAAAACATTAATTAAGTCATTTACCAAATTAAATAAAATATAAAATAAAGTCATGCCTAATTTAGATAAATCAAATATATTAACTTCCTAACTAAACAAAATCATATACTAAATTAAAGAAATTGCATGCCTAATTAAAATCAATCAACAAATATTATGCCTAATTAAAATCAATCATAACCAATTAAAAATATTGACTTCCTAATCTAACAAATTGTATTCCTAAACCAAGTCAATCAAAAATTCAACCTTTCTAGTTCACCAAAATTTGTCTCATATCAAATCCCTTGCTTTCCTTGTCCAACACCAAATCAAATCCTCTCTTTAATGCCAAAATCACTTCCTTGTGAGATAAGGAGAAGCTCTAGCCCTTCTCTATATAAACAACACTTTTCCAAGCAATCCTCATCTCCAATCTCTCACAATTCATGAGCCAAAACCCTAAACTGTACACTCTCCACTGCACACCACTAGCCAAACCTCCACTCAACACTCACCAATTGCCTTAACAAACGCCACATCAACCATAAACCCTTTGTGGGACACAGAAACTGGGCGACGCCGTTCCTAGGCTCGCGGCCTAGTTGGGAAGGATTACATACATGGAGTCGCCACCCGGTGTGAACCGGGACAAAGATTTAAGGCCGCACTCACCCCTCGCAAGGGAAGACCTCAAACCGTTGGGTTCGGAATGGTCCCTTACTTATGTCACTTGTAATGAAAGGATTCATGTAATAATTTAACTAAGCTTAAGTAACACTTATTTCCAAAAGTATCATGCTTCTAAATTCTCATATGCAAAATAAAACTTATGTGTACATTTTTACATATATCTCATATTTAAAATTGCATGCTTAACATATATCAAGATAGCAACGAACATACAACTTTACATATCACATTCAGGAAAACACAAGCACACATATTGACCATACAAGCACACATATGGGCACTTTTCCAAGCGGTACGTGGAATTGTAGCCCAAGTACAAACCGCACTACCGTCCATTCGGAATCGGCTACGGAGTTTACGTCTGGGTTTCTATCCGATATACCGCAAGAAATAATGCTCAAATGTTATCATGACATAAGCATATGAATTGTAATACATTGACACATTTGCATAAGAAAGATCAACCAATAGGTAATTATGCATGAATATAATAAGACAGACTCAGTTCAGTGTGTGCACGTTCGTGTAGCGTTCGTAAACGCGTTCGAACGGAAATGAAACAGAATGCTCACGTTCGAGTAGCGTTCGTAAAAGCGTTCGAACGGAAATGAAACAGAATGCTCGCGTTCGTATGGCGTTTGTTAACGCGTTCGAACGGAAATGAAACAGAATGCTCACGTTCGTATGGCGTTTGTTAACGCGTTCGAACGGAAATAAAACAGAATGCTCACGTTCGTATGGCGTTTGTTAACGCGTTCGAACGGAAATGAAACAGAATGCTCACGTTCGTATGGCGTTTGTTAACGCGTTCGAACGGAAATGAGACCTGATGCATGATAAGGCAAAATGTATGCGCGTTCGAGTTGCGTTCGTGAACGCGTTCGAACGGACACGAACCTGATGCATGAAATGGGATGCAATACATAAACAGAAAATAAAGGGGTGCGGCGAAGCACTGCCGTAAAGGTGGCCTTTTGGGGCTCTTGATCTCTCAAAGAGAGGACCTTTAGACCAACGTACTAAGCCCATGCGCGTCACATTACACATACAAAAATAGAACCAATCCTATCAACCAAGTATGTCCGATTGAACACATCTTACATCCAATCTGAACACTCATCAACCGGCGCGGAAAAGCATCGTGGTAACGGGTTTGAACCCCTCCCCATAAGGGATCTTTCATTCCACTTACTAAGCCCATGCGCTTGATTGATCCATGCATAAAAGATAAACTCAATAATATCAAACTAAGTATGCCCGATTGAACGTATCTTGCATCCAACCGAACACACATCAACCGGCGCGGCGAAGTAGTGTCACAAAGGTGGCCTTTTCGGCTCTTTGTCTCCCAAATGGAGGACCTTTGGACTAACTCACTAAGCCCATGCGCTTGATTGAATCATACATAAATAAGCAACATATTGAATTCAAGTAAAGAAAACTAAATAAACAAAAAGCAACACAACGAAAGAGAGATGGTGCCGTTTACTCAAGCGGTACGTGGAGTTGTGGCCCGAGTACAGATCATATTACCGTCCATTCAGAATCGGCTATGAAATTTATGTCCGGGTTTCCATCCGATATACCGCGAGAGTTGACACATCTCTCATTCATCCAATACCCACGACATATTACATCTCATAATTCATGCATATTTATATACTCAAAGACCACAACACACATTTCAACATTACAATCATACAAGAAATACTTAATAAATAATGCGGAAAAGGAAAACAAGTGTGAAAGATACCCTCAGGTCTAACCTTTTAAGCTGTCTCTCGGACTCGCGTTCCACGAATATCGGAAAGGGGGTAAAGCTCCGCAACTTTTCTGGTTCACTGGTTCAGCGTCCTAGCTCACTGCCTTGCTGTTTTGCTTACGGTTCGAACTCCGTTCTGCTCCTACTCAGCCTCGGTCTTGGTGCTCACTGCACGGGCCACCTGTTTTAACGTTTTCAAAGAACTATTCCAAGTTTGTGTGGGTTCTTAGTGCAATTAAATATGATTATTCTTAAGATTATCTATGCAGTTTTTTTTATGTTACTGTTTTTTAAGGATTTGGGCTGCTGTTTTAAGGTAATCTAGGAGGTTGTTTAGGCGTGTTTTAGGGTGTGGTTTTTGTGGTAATTTTCGGTGGTGGAGGGCTGCTGTATAGGTGGCTGTTTCGGCTATGGAGGGTGGTGGCTTGTGGTGGTTTCTTTGTTTTCTTTCTTGTGTATGTGTGAAGTGTTTTCTCTTTTTGTTTGTTTGTTTAGTCTTGGGTGTGTAGAGAGAGTCTAGAGAGATTTCGAGAGAGTTTGGGTGTGAATTCTATGTGTCAAGCTTGGGCGTGATTTGTGTTGTGTCAAGAAGAGGAATGGCCTTGGTTAGGGGTTGTTTATATAGAGAAGGGTTAGGGTTGACAAGGGAAGGGATTTTGTGCATTTAATTAGGATATGATTTAGTTTTAAACAAGGAAATCAAAGGATTGAGGGGGGGACAAAATATTTTACTTTAGGAAGTTGCAATATTTAATTTGTGTTGGTTTAGGAATACAAATATTTTATATTGGTAATTATCTTATTAGATTAGGAAGTCAAATATATGATTGGCTTTAATTGGTTAAGATTGATTTTAATTAGGTATATTTTCTCTTTAGTTTTGGTAAATATTTTATTTAATTGGTAAATGGTTTAAATATTTTATTTAATGTTTAATGTTTAAATTAATATTTATTTATTTAATTTGGGATGTGTTTTATGGGCTTTGGGGAGCTAAATGGGCTGGGTGTGAGGCTAGCAGCAAAACCAGAATTACTGACACCGTTCGAACGCTCCCTCGAACGCTACACGAACGCCCGCAATCTGTTTTCCGTTCGAACGAAGTAACGAACGCAGCACCAACGAAGACAGTGAGCTTGTTTATTCTGAATTTCCCCTTCCGATATCCGTTTCTCGCGGCTTTCGTGACTCAAAAGGTAGTGCCTCCAAATGAGACTCATCATCGGGTTTCACATGCGAAAATGCAATGCCTACACCCTTATCACTCACGGCCCCTGACTCACATGTGCCCTTGCCCCATTCAAGCAGCCCCTACACGTAAACAATAAACTGACCATTAAGTGCCCACAAGCCTGCCTCACTAACGAAAATAAAAACAAAAAGACGCCCAGCTATCAGCCACGCCCCTCCACGTGAATCCTCAAACCAGCACGCCACTTGCACCCTTTGCTTCATGCCCCACCTAAGCGCACCAATACTCAAATCAACTGCCCCTAGCCAAGCCTCTGCCTCTTCACGCACCTGGCACATTCACATAACTCCAGCGTTTAATCAGCCAAACCGAACAAAGCAACACTGACTAAGCCACCACCTAAAATCATCCACACACTGCCATTCCTTCACGCAAAGCCCTCACACAGCAGCAGCCCCTGACCTTCACGTAAACCCCCTCATAACAGTAGCCTTTATTCACGCCAAACAGCCCTCACAGCCCCCTCCTTCCACGCACCAAACTGCCCAATAAACACCCTGGAAATGCCACAAAAAATCACATAAAAACTGCCTGAAACCGCAACCCCAAACCCTCCAAAAACTGCACAAAATAGTCCCCGATTTACCTTAAAACCGAGACCAAAACAGTCCCTAAATGCACCTGAAATAGTAAGCAGAAAATACAGAGGAAACAACAGCAAAACAGTGAGCTAAGACGCTAAACCAGTGAACCGGAGAAGTTGAGGAGCTTTAACCCTTCCGATCTCCGTGAAACGTAAGTCCGAAAGTCGGCAAAAAAGGTTAGACCTGAGGGTATTTTTCACACTCGTTTTCAGTTTTATTTTTATTATTTATTGAGTATTGTTCGCATGATTATTATGTTAAAATGCATGTTGTGGCCCTTGAGTAGATAAATATGCATGTATTACGAAATGTTGTATGTTGTGGCCTTGGAATAAAAATGAAAGATGTGTCGACTCTCACGGTATATCGGATGGAAACCAGGACATAGCCGATTCCGAATGGATGTAGTATGATTTGTACTCGGGATACAACTCCACGTACCGCTTGAGTAAACGGCACATTCTTTTGTTTTATGTTGCTTTGATTTGTTTGTTATTCGTTATTTGAATTCCAGCATTTATTTATTTGATGTGTTCATGAGATGGTATTCAAGCATGATTTAGCCCATTTAGATGTTCATTTTCAAGCATGATTAGCCATTTATTTTGCGTTACGTTTAGGTTGTTCTTTATTTTTCGCATTATATGATCGAAGTGTGTTCATGAGATTGCCGTGTGATATTCCATGTTTTCCGTCATGATGATTACTTTCATGCATGTGAACTTAAAAGTAGAATTATCCTTGGAAATATGTTGCTTAGGCTTGGTTGAATTATTGCACAAATCATTTTATTACAAGTGACATAAGTAATTGACCATTCCGAACCCAACGGTTTGAGGTCTTCCCTTGCGAGGGGTGAGTGCGGCCTTAAATCTCATTTTCCCGGTTCACACCGGGTGGCAACTCCATTATTCTCCGGTTTAGTCCCTCGCGGGCTACTCTGTACTCCCAACCGGGCCGCGAGCCCGGGACAGCATGCGTCGCCCAGATTCCTGTGTCCCACAGACAGGCCTTCATGAAATATGTATACAAGTATATGAGATATATATGTATATATATACGTAACAACCGAACGTGTGCCTAGAGAGTTCCATTATATTGAGTTTACTCGTTGAGCACTAGGGCGACCTCTCGTCAAATGTTGACAAAGTATTTTTTTTTGGGTATTTAGGATTAAAGTGTTTGATCCGATAATTCATGAGATGAATTGAATTGATTAATTTTATATCAAGAGTTGATATAAGTTATAATAAATGTAAATTTGATTTGCATTAAATTAGTAATTAATTTGTGAATTAATTTAATTGTTAAATTAATATACAAGATTAATTACTTGGCTTATACAAATAAAGCTTTTAATTAGTTAAATTAACTAAGATAAAGAAATTGAATTATTTGGTTAAAGTAACTAATGATTCATAAAGGTAACTAAGTTTACTTTTGGTGAGATATTATTTTTTTGTTTTAACCTTGGTCAAGTTAAGTGTTTTTGCTATATGAGATAGAAACAAATATCTTCTTGACCATGATTAATTTTCTTTATTGCTTTGGTTTAGCTTTTCTTTATTTGATATATAAAGCAAACAAAAAGCAAAATATACTTACTACTTTTAGAACTTGAGGTGACTGGGTTCACCGCTGCAAGTTTCCAAACCGATAAAGACGACTGTAAGTCACAATAAGGGTACATATTTTGTTTGAACAACGGAACAGTGAGCTAGAAATCTTCCAAGCAATATATTATTATCGATTCAACAACAAAAGCGGAATACATTGATGCGGCTGAGGCAGCAAAAGAAGCATTTTGGATCTATAAAATTCCTAAATGGATTAGGAGTAGTTCTGTTAGCAGTTGAGCTGGGCTACATCATAAACTAAGGAATTACGGTCTCATCAATGCTCCAATTATGTACTTCGATGATTTCATCTGATCCGTGAGATCATACATCGTGGCGATGTCAAGATCAAAATATTATTTCAGATGATAACCTTGCATATCCACTGACGAAAGTGATATCTCAGCATAAGTTTGAGCGACCCGTACATTGTTCTGGTGTGGGACACTTGAGTGATTGGCTAATATTACACTTGTGCGCGTTATGGAAGCTTAACGGCATAGTTCTCATATATTTAAGTATTGGATACTTATGAAAGTGTGATATGAGGTTCTGTTGGCCGTTGAACCGGGAACAGCTTCGCTCTGAATAGACCCATCGGAGTCCCATTGGTATTATGACTATGTGTCTATGGGAATCCGAATCAAGGTATGTGTATATGGTCTTAACTTGAGACTTGCATCGCTAATACTTGCGACAATCAGTATACTTTGGTTTTGGTCGTCCGGAGCTTTAACAGGTTCTGTGTACGCCTCTTATGGGTATATTGAGAATCATAGTGTATTGGGTGTGATGTCAAGATGGAACTATCACTTCAGTCATATGGAGATGATGATCACGTAGGATACAGAACTAGTACTCTTAAATGCTGCAGCTATCGGGATAGTATGACTAGGTCATGATTATCCGATTACAGAGACTAGTTGTTAGTGATCCGATATGTGCTTCGTACGGGGCAGACATAATTCCAGCCCTAGGTCTAGCATGTGACATCCGATATTGGATCGTAATACGTAATACATAGTATACTACGCCTGATAAAGATTATATATTCCTCGTTGAATATTTCTGGAGAATTGGGTAGGCACAGTGCTTTGCTAGAAGCCAACCATGTCTTGTAAATCGGTAAGAACGCGGTACCGGGTACGCACGTGTTCGGATAGTCCGATGACCGTATTTACTACCAACATATCCAGAGATCTCTTGGGTCGCTTCCCAAATATTCACCGATGACATTTGACTCGAACAGAATTAATCTGGGATTAATTATGAAAGAGAAAATGAATTTGGGATTAATTACGGTAAGAATTAATCTGGGATTAATTATCAGAGAGAGAATTAATCTGGGATTAATTCGTCTAAAAGAGAGAGTGCGATTAATTTGGAATTAATCGATAAAGTAAATTTAATAGTTAAATTAGATTTTACTATTTAATTTATTTAATTGGGCTAAAATAATATATCGGATATATTAATTGAAATTTGATTTCAATACGGAATTAAAATTGGATTTTAATTCAAGCGAACGAATTAATTTGGAATTAATTCGTAAACGACTTTCGTAATAATTTTACTAGGCATTATTATTTAATTAAATTGGATTTAATTAGTTAGCGATGGAAAATTCGTTTAGTTGGATTAAACGAACCGGGCCCAAAGTGTTGTGTAAAGCCAACTTGAATTTAGAATTCAAATTTGGGTGGGACCCATATCACTTACATCACATGTCACTTTTTGTGATGGAAGTGGTTGGCAACTTTAATTGTTGGACTTTAATTACACATCACACAATTTTTTAAATAAAGTTTTGGAAACTTAAATGAACTATTCATTCTCTCCCTCACATCTCTCTCATGGCTGAATATTGCAACTCTTGGAGGGCAATTTTTGCTTCAATTTTTGTTCAAGCTAGCACTTAAAGGAGTCAAGGAAATGTGATAGGGAAACTCACCCAGGAGTTTAGAACTCAAAAAGAAAGCTTGGAGCTTCTACATCCATGGAATTTTTGAAATCCTAAAACCGATCAATATAAGTTATTCCGCAAACTTTCTTGATTAATTCACACTTGAATCAATGTTTAGGATCATTGGGCATGTCTAGGACACTAACACTTATAGATTGGAAGTTTTGATATTAGTGTTGTGCTTGCGGTTGTCTCATAGTATTTTATATTTGATCTCTAAATAAATAGACAACTTAATAGCTATAGCACAATATTGGTATCACATATGAGTCATATTGATGTAGAACTTGAGTTCTATAAAATATGAATTATGTTGGCTAAAGGAAAACAATTGGGTTTGTTGGACAGACTCATTTTGTTAAAGCGGGCTTACTTGTTGTTGCCTACCTCTTGAGTGCTAGGTGAGCTCTTGAGGGTCATGAGTATGTGATACACATTGAGATGTGTATATGATACCGTGGATTGGCACTAGAGCAAGTGGGAGAAATTGTTAGGGTTGATGCTCGGAGTGCCAATCCGGATCGTATTTATGTCCGATTTATAAATACAAACAATTTATTTTTCCATAATATCACTTATTTAATGGTAGCACCTCTTGTCTTTTATACACATATTCGATCTAATTATGATTAGATATATAATTTTGATTAGATTGAAACTAAATTTAATTTAGTGATACGTGTATATTAGACAAAGACCCTAGGATTTACAACGTAGTGCGCAGTTACAACGTAATTTGTAATTGACATTGGGAAGCGTCACTATAAGTTGTATATCCTTAAATAAATTTTCTGGTCAAGATTTACTAACACGGGTCGGTTAGTAAAATCCGCTGAGATCAGTACATGTCGTATATCGTGACTTGGTCCGATGGTTTATCCTAATGAACCATGATTCTCGGGAGACTTGTATAGACATGTAGGTATTTATTTGATAAACACTGAATGACTCACTGAAGATTTCCTAATAGATTGCACACTAATGTCAATAGGAATCTTCTCGAGTTGAGCGAGTATATTGGTCTTTCGACTTGAGATACCACTGTGGATATATGAGTTATCATCCACACTTTGATGGCAGTCGCGTCATCGATTTATTTAGATCAGACCTCCGCCTGTCCGTTGGGTGTGGACTGATGATCATGATGTCATGTGCGTATCAAGATAAAATCTGTCAGTCCTGTGTACAGGGTATATGCATCCTACACGTGTTTGCGATCTAGTAAATCCATGACCGTGGTATAACTTCGGAAGCAAGTTCCGAGTGTTATTTAGAGATCGTAAATTTGAAAGTCGACTATATTATACCATAAGAATTTGACGTTTTTATCGATATCCCATGTATAATATGGATAGCCTGTGACAGAGGGATTATATGTATGCAATGACCTCGACTTACATAGTTTAGCGAGATTATCTGTGGTCGTCATAATTCATGAGTGAGTAAATTATGGACACGAAATTGGATTTCGTGACGGATAAACCTAAACTTAGAGAGTCCCACAATATGAAGTATACTCGTTGAGTACTTGGGCAACGCGTTATGAATAATACAGATTATTAATAATACTTCATCGGATTAAATGAGTTAATTCGAATCGTTTAATCGGTTAAACGAAAACACATGCTTTAAGGGATTTTAGTCAATCGTAATTATTGTATATTTGTATTTGATACATAATTTGATTAGATACACATTAATTAAGTGTCAAATGAGACTTTGACACATGTCATTAATATATGTATTTGTTATTTAATGTAAATAAAAATACATATATAATAATAATTATACTAATTAATTATTTATATATTTAAATGTTAAATATTTAAATGATTAAATAATATCTATATTTCATAATTGTTATGTTATATGGCTAATTATTATTGGTTACAAATGACATGATTTTATTAAGCTTTAAGAGTGCAGATTTGATTTGTCAAATTAAAGCTTATTATATTTATTAAATTAAATTGCAAAAAATGACCAATTTGCCCTTCAAAGTCGGTCATCATGTTTTAAATTAGAAAATTTTGTTTTCTTAATTTATTCTTCCTCCATAGCCGAAAGTATGCTCCTCCAAAACACTCTCAAATTTGTTTGCTGATTCAACAAAGAAAAGGAAGAAAATCAAGAAAAACAGCTTTAGGAAATTGGAGAATTAGAGGTAATACTCAATATCCCTAAGCTTTAAAGCATGTTCCTTATTATTGATCTTCTAGATAGACTCTAAGGTTTCTTATTTTCTTTTGAATTTGAGTGTTTTGGATTTGGAGGATGGAATTGAAAGCATGGTGCATGTGTGAAGTTGATTTGGATAATATTATTGTAATATTGGTCCAATTTAATCATTTGATGATATGTTTCCATTTTAGAGTGTTATGACCACTATTGTAATGCCTATAATTGTTCTTGGGTGGTTCATTTGTGGTGACTTGAATTGGTGTTGTGATTAATTAGATTAATGTTGAAAAAGTTGGATTAAAGCATGAAAAATTGATAATTTTTGTTGCAAAATCAGATCTGAAAAACTGGGTTGTTTGTGATGAAAAATGATGTCATTTGAATGTATTGGATGTGTTTTGGGTGTTGGAACAATTTCCTGAAATTGTTTCGGAGTTGAAATAAGCGAAAATGGCAAAAAACGGCGTTACCGGGTGAATTTTGAGTCAACCGGGTGACGGCTACCCAAACAATGAATTTGTCACTGTTCGGGCAGCCCATGAACTGCCCTAATACTATTGGGGCTGAACTGGGCAGCCCTCATGTGTATTGGGTAGACCCGGCCAAGGTTCCGGTTCCAACCGGTTTCGGAATCGAACCGGAACCTAACCGGTTCGGTTAGGGTTCCTCCCCTAGCAGAATCGGTTGGAACCGTTCGGTTCCAACCGGAACCGTACGGTTCCGGTTGGAACCGGTTTGAATATATACAATAATATATTTTTTAAATTTTTTAGATAAGAATTTTATTTATAATTTAGTGTAATTATGTAATGTAATTTAACGTAATTTGTAATTTACATAATTTTATTTGTAATTATTTTCAAAAAAAAATAATTTAATGTAATTCTTTGTAATTTTTGTTTTATTTTCAAAAAAGAAAAAAAAAACGGAACCGGAACCGAACGGTTCGGTTCCGGTTCTGGTTCCATTTTAGTGTGGAATCAGAACCGGAACCGGATGGTTCGGAACCGAACCGAATCGCCGGCCCGGTCTAGTATTGGGTAGTCAGTTTGGTCAAAAACGCATTTTATGTCATTTTGCGGAAAAACATTTTCGTAAACATTTCGCAACGTTTCTTAACTATTTATGTCGCTATTTGATATCGAATAAATATGTTTAGGTGAAATATGAATGAATTATTCATATTAGATATTGAATAATTCATTCGATAATTTTGAAAAAGTTTTAAAATTACGATTTCGCCCGAACAGCGCTTCCGTCACGCCCTTTCCCCAAAACCCCAACAGTTCAATGTAGTGACTGTCAATCGATACAATGCTAAGAATAAAGCTACAACTTCCGCTTATATTATTGAGTCACAAAATGTATGGCATAGGAGGTTAGGACATGTTAATTATGATACGATGCGTAAATTAATTAACATGGACCTTATACCTAAATTTGTAATTGAAAACCAACAAAAATGTGAGGCATGTGTTGAAGCAAAAATGCATAGAGCATCATTTCATTCCATAGAACGAAGTTCTGAACCCTTGGAACTTGTACACTCTGATGTGTGTGATATGAATATTGTGCAAACAAGAGGCGGTAAAAAGTACTTCTTCACTTTTATCGATGATAGCACATGATTCTGTTATGTGTACTTGCTGAGGAGGAAAGATAAAGCTATTGAGAGCTTTATACACTATAAGAATGAAGTTGAAAATCAACTTGGCAAGAAAATCAAAAGAATCAGGAGTGATAGAGGTGATGAATATGTGTCACCATTTGGTGAATATTGTTCCAATCATGGAATTATTCACGAAACTACTGCTCCTTATTCGCTTCAACAAAACGGGATTGTTGAGCGCAAAAATCGAACATTGAAGGAAATGATGAACACCATGTTGACAAGTTCTAGTTTACCTTAGAACGTGTGGGGGAAGTCTTTCTTTCTGCCAACTACATTCTAAACAAGCTACCTCACAGAAGATTGGGCAAGACACCGTATGAATTGTGGAAAGGTCACATACCTTCCTACAAATATCTAAAAGTGTGGGGGTGTCTCGCCAAAGTAATTGTTCCTAAACCTAAGAAGGTTAGAATAAGACCCAAAAATATTGATTGTATATTCATTGGATATGCTCACAACAGTAATGCATATCGATTCTTGGTACATGAGTATGAAATTCGTGACATCAATCCGAATATGATAATTGAGTAAAGAAATGCGACATTTTTTGAAGAGACATTTCCTTGTAAGGAAAGACAAAGAATAGAGTCTCTCAAAAGAACTATTGATACTGTTAAAGACAGTGGTCAGGTTGACCAAGAGTCAGATCAACATGAAAATGTTGAGGCAATTGAACCTAGACGTAGCAAAATAGCTAGAACGTCTAAGTCATTTGGACTCGATTTTCAGACATACTTGTTAGAAAATGAGCCTCAAAGCTATAAAGAAGCAATGTCTTCGTCGGAAGCACCTTTGTGGAAAGAGGTTATCAATAGTGAGATTGATTCCATCCTACAAAACCATACTTGGGAGTTGGTTGATCTTCCTCCAGGTTGTAAGCCACTAGGCTACAAATGGATATTCAAACGGAAGATGAAACCAGATGGATCAATAGAAAAGTACAAGGCAAGACTTGTCATAAAAGGTTATAGACAAAAATAATGCATTGATTACTTTGACACATATTCACCAGTGACTCGTATCACGTCAATAAGAATGCTCATAGCCATAGCAGCTATATTTGGTATTGAAATACATCAAATGGATGTAAAGACGACATTCTTAAATGGTGAACTGGATGAAGAAATTTACATGGAACAACCAGAAGGTTTCAATATTCTGGACAAGAACATAAGGTATGCAAACTTGTAAAATTCTTATACGGATTAAAACAAGCACCTAAACAATGGCATGAAAAAATTGACAATGAGATGTTGTAAAGTGAATTCAAAATCAATGAGTGTGATAAGTGTGTATACACCAAATCAATTTAAAAAGGATATGTCATTGTGTGTCTCTACGTAGACGATATGCTGATAATTAATAGTAATCATGAGATGATTCAGTCTACCAAGAAAGTGTTGACCAACAAATTTGATATGAAATATTTAGGAGTAGCTGATGTGATCTTAGGAATTAAGATTTCTAGAACATCAGAAGGATATATATTATCTCAGACTCACTATATTGAGAAGATACTTGAGAATTATAATAAATGAGATCTAAATGTGGCTAGAACTCATGTAGACCTAACTCTTCATTTATCAAAGAATACTGGCTCCAGCATATCGCAACTAGAGTATTCGAGAATCATCGGAAGTCTGATGTATCTCACAAATTGCACACGACCTGATATCGCTCAAGCTGTAAACAGGCTTAGCAGATATATGATCAATCCAGGATATAACCACTGGAAAGCCATAGTAAAAGTTTTGAGGTACGTGAGAGAAACTTCAAAATATGGTCTGCATTATACGAGATATCCTGTTGTTCTAGAGGGATACAGCGATGCTAACTGGATATCTGATACAATGGATTCCAAATCTACGAGTGGATTTGTTTTCATACTTGGTGGTGCAGCCGTGTCATGGAAATTCTTGAGGCAAACATGTATTGCCCGATCTACTATGGAATCAGAGTTCATAGCATTAGATAAAACAGTGGAAGAAGCGAAATGGCTTCGAAATTTCCTTGAGGATATTCCAAAATGGCTCGAACTAGTGCCAGCGATAAGTATATACTGTGATAGTCAATCGGTTATTGGGAGAGCCCAAAATACAATGTATAATGGTAAGTCTTGACACATACGTCGCAGACATAATACCATACGACAAATGTTCTTAAGTGACATAATATCGATCGATTATGTGAAATAAAAGGAAAACCTAGCGGATCCACTTACTAAAGGTTTACCTAGAGAGCAAGTTGAGAAGTCATCGAGGGGAATGAGCTTGAAGCCTATAAATTAAGAATTATCACTGTTGAAACCCAACCTAGCTGACTGGAAATCTCAAGAACTATGTTCAAAATGAGCTTGAAGCTTATATTAGAAGAAGAGTCCTAATGGGGGTAAATGCATATTACCTCTTTATAGTATATCACCTATTTCAAGTAAGAAGTGAGGCCACTTCCATGGGATTTTTTCAGGCTGAATTCCCTAAAGGACTTGATGAATCCAGGACCAATGTTCATGGACGAATTGAACACAACCGTAGAACGGGAAATGGTCGAAGTAAAGCTGTGTGTTGGCAATTGTCTTGGTTTACACCAACGATAGAACAGTTCAAGACTATCGGTCACTGGTTTGCCAAGTAAATTCGATTGTCATTCACTAGGAAAGGTTCAAGGCGAAAGCTACCTATTTCGATGCAGCTTTAGTTCACGGAAACTCTCTCAAGTGTCTGCATGAATATTTAGAAAATTGTGGGTGACTGTAGTAAATTCTCTAAATATATATATATATAATATATATATATATATATATATATATATTATGGATGCAATGAGGAACATGTCCCTTGAGCAGTGGCCTTTGGGAAATGCACTAACATGCAGGGACATGTCTTCTAGAATTGGAAGAACACACCTTTAGGCTCCAAATGGTTTAAGGAATGGGTATAACTCTTAGGAGGGTTACACCCCAAACCAAATGATGTCATCAAAGACACTCTTCCATGTTTGTATAAGAGAGTCTTATGTTCTTTCATTAACATCCGGAAAACCATAAGTCTTGAGTCATAACATTTTTGTTTTGTAGTCAAGAGAGAGATTCCAACATTCCTCCTTGTTCAAGTTCTTGTGAAATGAGTGTCACTTCTCAAGAAGAATCTAAGTAATCATGGGAGAACGTTAACCACAAAATCCGTAGAACACCGAGGCGGGGCTAATAAGTTCTTAAGGACAGAGGCAACTCGACTTGGACTTAAAGTTTCATAAGTTTTTTTTACATTTTCATTGTTGTATTTTAAAAAAATATGATTAAATTCGCATGTTAAATTTCATTTAATGATGCATATTTAACAACAAGAACTAAATAAATCAGATCCGATCGGATTCGGGAGAGAGATTCGATCCGATCCGATCTAATATTCAAATCTAATATTTTTTTGTCTCAAATCCCATCACAAACGGGATACAAGAAAAATGGTCATCCCTACAACTACTTTATGAGTGGCAGTTTCGAAATTCTGTATCCAGTTTTAGTCCATGGTTGTAAATTATTCTGCAGCCACACAGCTTTCTAGAACTTTTCTTTCACACACGTGCCGTCTAAACTAACCAATAAGGCAATAACCATGAACGATTTTGAAGTATCATTACCCGACCCCACATCACTCGTGGCATTTCCGCCACGTCATCTCCCTCAGTGACGTAAATATTGAACCAATCTCAACGATCGAATAGCCTGTCCGTCCAAGCAAAAATCAGAGCCGTTCGATCTGTAATGATGCTCGACAGTTATGCATCTTTGCGAAACATTAGAAAAATTGGTGTTGGGCTGCCGTTTTCATCTATTGAGCCGGTGTGCAAGCAAAATTTTATCGTACGAGGTGGTATATCATATGTCGGGTGTATATGTCATCTCTCTCATAATAGGTGGATTCCATACAGTTATGAAGCCCGCCTGCTATGAGAGAGATGACATATACACTCGGCACATAATATAATTTTCGCTATCATACGATGTCACTGTCTATAATAATTTTTTCAATTTTTAAATTAAAATTATTGATTTCACGCCTAAAAGAAAAACCCGACCATGACCCGACCCGATAAATCTGACCTAAAGGTAATTTTTTAAAATTCGAGTTGGTGTCGGATTTTGTTAAAAAAAGTCAAACTCAGTTTGAGCTTTATTATTATTAATATAAAAATTAGTTTTTAATTATTTAAAATAATTTTAAATTCTAAATATATATATTTATAATTAAATTTTAAAGATCCAATCTAAAAATTACTAAAAACATTAAAATTCTTATTTTTTCATTTTCAAAAAAAAAATTTATTTTTCAAAAAAAAAATTTATTTTCTAAAATTTCCGACCCGGCCCAAGCATGGGAACATCTGGACTTGGAAAAGCACAGACCTAACCAGGTCCATCGTCACTCCTAACCTAATAAATCAATAATATTTTGATTGCATGACTTTATCCTTACAACAGTAATATAAAAGAATTATTCATTATTTTATCAAATGACTATTATCCAATATTTGGCAGAACAAAATTGGACAGATAAACTTGGTCAGCTCTCTCTCTCTCTTTCAAATTACTACTTACCTATATTTTAAAAATATATAAAATAATTCATGCGTTTATTTTTTACTGAGCGAATCTCTGAGACAGACAGACCTGACATAACTTCTCTATATAAGCAGAAAAGAAGAAAGAGAGGCTTGAAGTAATATTTGATTTTTGAATGTGACTCTGATTGTCATGTTATTTTTCTCTGTGTTTGTTGTTCTGTTAAAAATCTCAAATTCTTTAATGGGTTTTGTTATTTCTTTCAAACTTGAAGGTTTCTTTCATTTTCTCTAGCTTTCCTCTGTGATTTCAACAGTGTAGTGTCCGTTTCTCTGCTAAGAAACAAAAGCAACTTTTATTTCTTGGTAATGATCTGGCTGCTGTTGATTGCTGAATTTGGAAGCATTACTGGCCAGGTAAAGAGATTCTTGGTTGCCAATTCTTGGAAGCATTTCTCTATTGCAACTTAAAGAGAGGCCGACCGAAGTTTGAAGATCAAGCTATATCGGGTTGCTTTCTTGAGAAAAAGAACAAGATTTCAGTTTCTGAGTCTTAAAGGTCAGTTCTTGAATTTGTTTTTGCTTGCTTTCTTTGATTCTTGCTCTGAGACGACAACAACACCAACAACAAAAACATGAAAAATAATTTTGTTCTTTTTCCCATTTTCTTCTTCAAATGGATTCTCTTTGTTTTTCTTCATCTGGGTGCTTAAAAATTGACCAAATTTATGTACTTTCATATTCTTAATGTGTTTCTTTATGCTTACTCAGAGCCATATTCTTGTCTTTATATGTAATTACGCCAATTTTGAAAAATTCTCCAATTTATTTTGTAATGTTTTGATTTTTCAGTGGAGTTGGGTCCATTTAGGAGAATTTAAAAACACTCTACATATGTACAACTGTAGATAGAGACTTGTGTCTTCTCTTCAAAGTGAAGTCTCTTTCTCACTTGAACCAGGTAAGGGGTATAAATGGCAATACGCCCAAGATTCCTACTTTTATAGTCTCTCCTCCGAATTTCGACCGTTGGATGTAGATCAAAATCAAAATCAAATCTTCTTGGTTTAAAAGTAAAGTTGTCGGTTTCATTTTCTCTTACAAATATGCCCATCACAATCACTGTAGTCCTCACTGCTTCATATGTAAAATTTTCTTCAACACTCCCCTCAAGTGTCACATTATAGGTTGGTTTTTTGTTTGGTCCGTGTGGCTCATTCGTGCATGAGTGTGGCTGTGATATCATGTCGAAATTCACGGGCATAACTAGTTCGAGAGTAGAGGTTTAACTTATATTTTGAGTTCATTTATTCATTTCAGCGTTAGATTTTCCTCAACATTACACACCGGTGACAGACACTATTAAGGCTGTTAAATGTAACTTCTTTCATTGTCATTAACAAAAGTTTTTAAATTTTTGTGGCTCCATGAGTACGTGTATTAGAAAATTGAATTATGGTTAGCATTTAATGATAACACTTGGCTAAACGATAGAAATAACTCAGTGGGGGCATCTTTAGGTACTTTGATTACGTTGGTCGGGTCTTGTTTTCAGCAAACAAGCATTGTGTGATCATACAAGATTCTTGAGAGGCTTGATGTTGGCCTATTTGTTTTTAATTTTTGTCTGCAATCCTAGTTTATAATATTACATGCTTTATGATTGCAACTGCTCCACTGCCTTCAAATTTTCTATCCCAATATCATTTTCTTTCCTCATCTGGGTCATTGTATTAAGGTTTGGTTGTCTCTAGAATTCAGTTAAAACAACTCACTGCTGATTTGTTTGATCAAATCCAGATTTGTAATCATGGTAGAAGATGGCGGCAATGGGGCGTTGACTGATATTGAATCGGCTGATGAGTGGTTGTTTCATGCACAAGGGCTTGTTCCTGTGGCTCTTGATAAGGCAAGACAGGTTAAGGGGTTTCCTGGTAGGTGGAAGATGATCATTTCGAAATTGGAGCAGATCCCGTCTCATTTATCTGACTTATCAACCCATCCTTGCTTTTCTAAAAATGCATTATGTAAGGAGCAATTGCAGGCAGTGTCAAAGACCTTGAAGGAAGCAATTGATTTGGCAGAGTTATGTGTGAAGGAGAAGTATGAAGGGAAGCTTCGGATGCAGAGTTATCTTGACTCCTTATCAGGCAAATTGGATTTGAATTTGCGAGATTGTGGACTTTTAATCAAGACAGGGGTGCTTGGTGAGGCTACTTTGCCTTTGTCTGTGGCTGGTCCTTCAACAGATGCTAAAGCTGCAACACATGGCAATATAAGGGAATTGCTAGCACGGCTTCAGATCGGGCACTTGGAGGCAAAGCACAAAGCTCTTGACAACCTTGTCGAGGTCATGAAAGAGAATGAAAAGAATGTTTTGGCGGTTATGGGGCGGAGCAATATTGCTGCTTTAGTCCAATTGTTGACTGCAACTTCGCCTCTTATTAGGGAAAAGACCATTACTGTGATATGTTCACTCGCTGTATCAGGTAGTTGTGAGAATTGGCTTGTTTCAGAAGGTGTTTTGCCACCTCTCATTAGGCTTGTTGAGTCCGGCAGCTCCGTTGGTAAAGAGAAGGCTACAATTTCGCTCCAGAGGTTGTCAGTGTCAGCAGAAACAGCTCGAACAATTGCAGGGCATGGTGGTGTTCGACCTCTTCTTGAGATATGTCAAACAGGTGACTCTGTTTCGCAAGCAGCAGCTGCAAGTACTTTGAAGAATATATCAGCGGTTCCTGAGGTTCGTCAAATGCTTGCTGAAGAAGGGATTGTCAAGGTCATGATCAAACTCCTCAATTGTGGAATTTTGTTGGGATCTAAAGAATATGCGGCAGAGTGCTTGCAGAATCTCACTGCCAGCAATGAGAATCTAAGAAGGTCTGTTGTTTCAGAAGGTGGAATACGTAGCTTATTGGCATACCTTGATGGTCCTTTGCCCCAAGAGTCTGCAGTTGCAGCATTGAGGAATTTGGTTGGTTCAGTTTCTGAGGAGCTTTTGATTTCTCTTAATCTCCTCCCTCGTTTAGTTCACGTGCTTAAATCTGGATCATCGGGAGCGCAACAAGCTGCTGCATCGGCTATTAGTAGGGTTTGCGCCTCAGCAGATATGATGAAATTGGTGGGCGAAGCTGGGTGTATACCTCTGCTTATCAAGTTGCTCGAAGCCAAGTCAAACAGTGTAAGAGAAGTTGCAGCCCAGGCAATTTCAAGCCTGGTGACCCTTTCCCAGAACTGCAGAGAAGTCAAAAGGGTCGATCAAAGTGTGCCAAATTTGGTCCAATTACTCGACCCAAGTCCACAAAACACTGCAAAGAAATATGCAGTTACCTGCCTGGCATCTCTTGCTTCAAGTAAGAAATGTAAGAAGCTGATGATTTCATATGGAGCAATAGGGTATCTCAAAAAGCTTATAGAGATGGACATCCCAGGTGCAAAGAAACTACTCGAGCGATTGGAAAGAGGGAGGTTGAGAAGTTTGTTCATTAGAAATTAGCGAATGACAGGACAATCGCCTTTTGCGTAACAAAGCATTTTCTATCTTCATTATCCGTATGAATATGCACAATGTTTCAACCAATGTCATATAAAATGTACAAGGTTGCTTTTTATTTATCTTCTCTGCTAGTGCCGTTTACACAGCTTACTTTGTAAATAAACATGTTGCCAATGCCATCATGATCTAATATAATGAAGTTTATCCTTGGTTACTCTATTCTTTTTCTGTTAGTTTCCTCAGCTATCAAACTGGTATTATAATTACTACGGTTGCGATTTCCCTTGGTATCCTTATTTAGTAAGGAAAAGATTGTAATTATCTCATCTAAATCGTTTACTCCAGATGAGGGATTATGATTCATCTTTTGAACACTTTTAACTTAGAACTTGCTTAGTAAACAGGAAGTCATAATGGACTTGTCTGAAAAAAAAATGTTGCTTCATGCATGTCCTAGCTTCTAGCTCTTATGATGATGCCTATGCACTTCTAGTCAAGTCTTTAATGTACATGCAGCTGCAGTAAGGTTATACTTATCCCTCAGAGAGTCAAAAAGAGAGTTGGATTCTAAGCTCAAACCCGGAAAATTGTATAATGTAGTTAAAAGTAAAGTTTTTTTGAAAAATGTCAAGGAATTTATATTTTACTCGATAAGATAGTGATTTCAGATAAAGTAAAATAATGCCAAAATATTCATATAGCCGATTCCACCAAACGGGAAAAAGCTTTTGTTTGATTTGTTTATTATAAAAAAAGATTGAAAAAACAACACCTGAAGATATAATTTGTTATACAAAAATACAGCACTAAGACCTAACCCCATTAATTTGTTGTGTTTTTACTTCAAAGCATCCATCAGCAACCAAATGAATTAGATAAGAAAAAAATCAAAATTCTCAATTGCATCATCAACAGTTTGAGTTTGAAGCTTACTACAACTTTTTGGGCTAATGCAAAAGCAATTGTTAAGAAAATCCTGTTTCTGAGCTTCCAAATTATTATAGTCAATTTTATGCAACAAAATTAAGGGAAATTATTATTTTTTGGCAAAACAATACTTTTTTATCCAAAATTTCTCTCTGAGTAAATTAATTCATTTTTGGACCAAAAAAACCCTTCTTCTTCATCTAAAACTTAAAGAACATATCCAACAATACTCTCTGCATATCAAAAAATGATATCAATTTTAAAATACAATCACAATCATCATACATACCTCATACATAATATAAAATATTTTATTATGTAAATAGTGCATAGTGAATTGATTGATATTTATGTGTATCAAATCATTTTTTCCCTCGTAAATCTAAATAGTTTGATCTCCATAAATTTAAATAAGATAGAAATGAGATGTATTATTAGAAACTAAAATCTTATCTCACTCCTGAAATTTAAAGTATGATATGAATTTTTTTTAGTTCTTTAAAAATGAGTTCAAAAAATGAATGTTGGGAGAACCAAATGACTTTTCAGTTTCCAATCCTAAAGCCGTTAAATGAATCGAAGTTGGTTCGGAGTTGGTCAATGATGCTCGAACATGTACTTATCTTGAGTACCTATTGATTTTTTATTGGTATCTATGGATTGATTACGAGCTGAAATATGATTCGGGTCCTGATATATCTTAAACTTATACTAAATGCAGTTAATATCAGTTTCATAACATTCTCTGAATTTTTTAATCCATGCTCTGAAATTTTTTTTCCCACAAAAACTATAGCAAGCTGTTATCAATTTCATGGAAAATGAAAAATTATTTCATCTTGAGGTCCTTGATTCAAATCCAATGAATGTATTTTTTTGTAAGAGCCTGAGACAGTCGGGAGTTTGACTTGCTTCACTCAAACCCCGGAAAGGATGATTTAGCGGCGGGATTTTCAAAGATTAAAAAAAAAAAAAATTGAGTGTTTAATTGCCCAAAATTAATAATTTCTCTAAAAGATTAGTAATGCTAGTCAATTTTAATGTACAATAGAGTAATAGACTAGTGTGATTCTAGTCAATTTTAAACAACAAATATTAAATATATTAATTCTTTGAAACGCTTTATAAATCAAGCAATGCTTTTTGTTCGATTGCAATGGAAAATGAGAGGACCAAACAAGCCCTATCAAAGTCTATCATTTACGAACGATAGCTAAAGAAAAGTTTCTCTGCTATTTTTCTGAATCAAACAGCAAAAGAGGCAAATCGTTGGGCACTTTTTTTCGGTATCATATTTCCGAAATAGAATCCTCTTTTCTTTTTGGATACTTTAGTTAGATATCTAAAAATAGATTCTTGTTTAAGTTTATGTGAAAGTGGACTGCAACAGTTTGTTTGCTTTGAGTTATGGATTTTTATTTTTAATTGGGTATCATGATTTGATTCCTTTACGATGAATTAATGTGATTTTTTGAAAAGGGTTGTTGAGATTTTTTGAAAAGGGTTGTTGAGATTTTGTGATTTGGTGAATTATTACTCATCTTATTAGCTAAGATTTTTAGGACTAAGGCAAAAAAATTTGGAACCATTTTTTTTTTTTTTTTTTTTTTTTTGGTTTTCTGTTTCTATTGCTGTTGGTTTGAGGATTGCTGAGAGGGCTTTTTAGAGTTTGGTTCATTGCAAAGTACATGTTAGTTCACTGTTCGCCCTTTATTTCTATTTCTATTTTTGGCTAATTGGTTTCTGATGAAGAATTTGTTATGGATGTTTACGTTCTCTGCTAAGGATGGTCTCATTTAGCTAATCGGGTGGCTAATGGATCATGGTGATGATTGGATAGAAATTTGAAGGTGTAATGAGATTTAGTGCAAATTTTGATTACTAATACTTCTTAAAGTTATCTTGACTATATGTTCTTGTTAACGAGCTGTTCAAAATATAATTTGCGAGTTGTGTTTGTGCACTTTTTATCTTCTAATTTAACATTTTCTACCCAGTAGTTTTCTTATTTGTTGAGAATGGTTATTTCATACGGCACCTTCCCTTGCATAAATATTGTTTTTCAGAGTTTAGTTCTTGGTTGACTTGGATTATTTTCTGTTGGTTTGATCGACTTATTTCGCTCTTGTTTTATACTCGTTTCATGATGTTTTGAACATTTGTTTCTCTGATTTTATGTTGTTAATCAGAGTTCAGTTATGCATTTTATGTTGTTAACATTTGTCTCTCTGCAAATACCTTGATTTACAGGTTAAAAAATGAGTACACTGGATGCAACTAGAGCAGAACTTGCTCTTGTAGTTTTGTATTTGAATAAGGCTGAAGCCAGGGACAAGATATGCAGAGCTATACAATATGGTTCAAAATTCTTGAGTGACGGACAGCCTGGTACGGCCCAAAATGTTGACAAGTCTACCAGCTTGGCTCGGAAAGTTTTCCGTCTTTTCAAGGTTTGGCTATATACGTACCCTTTTATGAAGTAACAATAGCATAAGTTACTGCTTGATTTTGTTTTTGTTTTTTGTTTTTTGTTTTTTTTTACACACCATATCCCTCTTACAGATGTTAGTAGAGGTGCTGTATACTTTGTTCAATTTTAGAAAGGATCGGAAACGAAAGAAAACTCTTAAGAAATAAGCATTTTTATAGCATTTTCTTATTTTCTCTCCGATTTTGAATTGGAACAGTTGAACTTGTACCTCTTCTGTAGGAATCTGATATTGAAGTTACATTTTTATGTATCTCATATTGACTCGATTTGCTTTCAACTCTTCCAATTTGCAGTTTGTTAATGATTTGCATGGTCTTATCAGCCCAGTTCCCCAAGGAACTCCCCTTCCACTTGTTTTGCTCGGAAAGGTATAAATGGTCTGCCCAATTGCTTTTGTACAACCAACTTTTTTTTCTTCTATGATTTATGACACCTTAATTCTATGCTTGTATCAGTCAAAAAATGCATTGCTGTCGACTTTCTTGTTTCTTGATCAAATTGTTTGGCTGGGCAGATCAGGCATCTATAAGGTAAAGGCAACTCCATATGTTCTTTATTGGTTTGTCAGAAATGTTTTTAAGATCAACTAAAGTATTTTTGCAACAGAACAAAGAACGTGCTGAATTGATCGGCCGAATATCTCTTTTTTGTTGGATGGGTTCCTCAGTTTGTAGCACATTGGTTGAGGTATGTTGCTATTTATAGGAATGATTTCCCGTTTGTTAGTTTTGTCTAATCCACTTTACCTCTTCATATGCTAGCTTGGAGAGCTTGGGAGGCTTTCTGCATCAATGAAAAAGTTAGAGAAGGAGGTTGAAGACAGTGATAAGTATAAAGTACGCCAATATAATGTTTTTCACAATGACATTTTTGCTCGTACATGATATCAAACCAAATGCTGTCTCCCGCCATCCCTTTTTTTTACTCCGCATTTGTTAATGCAGAACGAGCAATACCGCACTAAACTTAAAAAATCAAACGAGAGGTCTCTAGCACTGATCAAATCAGCCATGGACATTGTGGTGGCAGTTGGGCTGCTTCAATTGGCCCCCAAGAAAGTCACTCCTCGTGTAACAGGAGCCTTTGGATTTGTTACCTCTCTCATCTCTTGTTATCAGGTATCAAATTCGACGCTGTTAATTTCAGTTGATATCTTCATTACTGTATTTGGCCGTATAGACTCGTGAACCATGAAATATAAGAAAATAAAACATCCAGTGCGATGGCAAGAATATATCCAACAAAAGACAACACTAGATTTGACAATGGTCTGATTTGATTATTTGAACAAAGATGAATGCGAAGCATCAAGTATTTTTTAATCAATCATGAATCTGTACAAAATTCATTTGATCTTGATCCTTGTAGACTGAAAAATAAACTACAGTAATTGACTTTGACTTGCTTAGTTGGTAAATTTAAAGTTGAATATAGATTTGGCATGGCTCTACTCATTTTCTGATTAAGATTTCTGCTTTCTGTGATGCAGTTACTTCCAGCTCCAGTAAAAGCCAAGGCTCCCTGAAATTAGAGAAAGCCAGTTCTGCTCCACAAGATTCAGTGTCATTTAAAATAAATTACTCAAACTTGTTGGATAAATCTTATAGGGTGACATTAAAGTTCTCCATTTAGCAACTTTGGTGTCAGATTCACTCTGCTGTTTTAAAATAGTAAGAAAATATTAAAGAGAAAATGGATTTAGAAAAATTGATTCGAGTAATAAATGTATCGATTTGTTTGAGTTCACTTATTCGTTTATTGTTTTCTTTTGTTAGTTGTTTTTTTTCAATTAAAATTTAATAAATTATTAG
>SKCR01048901.1:0-47176 GCA_019454045.1 Zanthoxylum bungeanum | reverse complement strand
AATATGCCGCGGGAAGAATAGCTGGGTCACAGGCCGAATTACCGAAGCTCCGAGATCAGGTAGAATCAGTTACCCGTAAAATGAGGGGTAAACATGAAGATTTGCTAGATTATGAGGCAATGACCTTTGAAGAACAGTTGCCGGCTCAGTTCAAGATGTCTGATATGGCCAAGTTTAACGGGAATGAGGATCCGAGGGTCCATCTCCGACAATATGTTTCAGTTATGAGTTCAGTGGGCCTGTCACAGCGCCAAGTTCAGAAGATGTTCGGGATGTCTCTTGAGGGGGCACTCGTAGCGTGGTACCATAGCCTTGAGATAAAGGTTAAGGAAGATTGGAGGGAACTGGCAGAAGCTTTTCTGAACAGTATGTAACAGATTTGGAGATCGACTTGTCGCTCCGCGACTTGGAGAATACCAAGCAGAAACCGGAGGAAAGTTTCAAGGAGTATGTAGACCGCTGGAGAAGCCAGCTTCTAAAGATGCAGATTCGGCCCTCAGAGAATGACCAAATCAAAATGATCGTCAAGGGCACCAAGCCCTCCATTTATGGCAAGTTGAGAATGATGACCTCCATGATTGCATATTTCCGACAGCTGAGGGAGACTGTCATGGATATTGAAGAAGAAGAAGAAGAAGAAGAAGAAGCGGAGAATAGAAAGTTCTATGGCCAGAATAGAAGGACTTTTGGGGGAAATTCTGAGACCAAGCCCGCTACTACCGAGGTTGCTGCCATCAAGAACCGGCATTTCTCTAACCTGGGGAAGCCTTTATCTAAGGTGCTTGAAAATCTGAAGGCGCAAGGACTCCTAAAACCCTTAGAGCCTAAACCACTTCCAGATCATATACCACCCAACCTTGACCTAAGCCTGTATTGTCACTTCCATCAGAGGAGAGGCCACGAAACTAACAGCTGCACCAGCCTTAGGCATGAAATCCAAAACCTCATTGATGCCTATAAAATACCCGATCCTGAGAAAGAATAACCCAACACACACCGAAATCCTCTACCAAACTACCACTCCGTTCCACCACCCACCTACATGATCAACTCCGGCCTGCCCGAAAGCTTTGTCCTCCAAACTCTCAACCACCAAGTTTCTTTCATGGGGATAGAGAATGACAGTAGTAGAGAACCATAGGCCGATGAAGAAGGCAATGCTCCGAATGATGAAGTTGTTCCTCCTAGTTTATTTGATCTTGCATTTTTAAGACATTGATTTTGTCTACTTGTTCGAACCTTTTCTTGATGATAATAAAGACGTTCATTTCGCTTACTTGCCTGAGTCTCTTCCTTTCAACCTGCAACATGAGTATATTTGACAAAAGCATGATACTCATCGATGTTTAGAACACGGGGAATCCTCGGAAGAAGCGAGCAGAATAGACAGGATAGCCATTCAGAAATTGGGAAACATGGCGGTGAAGCTGTCAGACTTAGAAGGGAATGAGCTCACCGAGCCAACCAACGTGGATAGAATGAAGTGGTACTTTGCCCGAGGAAGAGAAGACCGAATAGTCACCGAGGGAACTGGCAGAAGACCTAACCCAACGGAATAAGATACTCATTCATGCATGCATGCATACACCTAATGCACTTGCATTCTTTTGTTTTGTTGTGTTTTGTTTTGTTTGTATTCACAGGTTTCAACGAAGAAAAAGAGAAAGAGTCAAATGCAAGCCAACCAGAAGCAGCAACAGTACAATGTCGGTAGTTTTCAGGAATGAATCACAGGGGGCGAGGACCACACCAGTATCAGTTTTGGGGCGAGGCCCACATCAGTATCAGTGTTGGGGCGAGGCCCACATCAGTATCAGTCTAGGGGCGAGGCCCACATAAGTATCAGTTTGGGGCAAGGTCCGCATCAGTATCAGTCTGGGGGCGAGGCCCACATCAGTATCAGTCTGGGGCGAGGCCTACATCGGTATCAGTCGGGGGGAGGCCCGCATTAGTATCAATCTGGGGCGAGGCCCGCATCAGTATCAGTCTGGGGCGAGGCTCGCATCAGTATCAGTCTGGGGGCGAGGCCCACATCAGTATCAGTCTGAGGCGAGGCCCACATCGGTATCAGTCTAGGGCAAGGCCCACATCAGTATCAGTCTGAGGCGAGGCCCACATAAGTATCAGTCTGGGGGCGAGGCCCACATCAATATCAGTCTAGGGCGAGGCCCACATCAGTATCAGTCTAGAGCGGGGCCCATATCAGTATCATTCTAGGGCGAGGCCCACATCAGTATCAGTCTGGGGCAAGGCCCGCATCAGAATCAGTCTGGGGCAAGGCCCACATCAGTATCAGTCTAAGGCGGGGCCCACATCAGTATCAGTCTGGGGTGTGGCCCACATCAGTATCAGTCTGGGGCAAGGCCCGCATCAGTATCACTCTAGGGCGAGGCCCACATCGGTATCAGTCTAGGGCAAGGCCCACATCAGTATCAGTCTGGGGTGAGGCCCACATCAGTAACAGTCTGGGGGCGAGGCCCACATCAGTATCAGTATAGGGCGAGGCCCACATCAGTATCAGTATGGGGTGAGGCCCACATCAGTATCAGTCTTGCGCAAGGTCCACATCAGTATCAGTTTGGAGGTGAGGCCAGCATCAGTATCAGTCTGGGGCGAGGCCCACATCGGTATCAGTCTGGGGCGAGGCCCACATCGGTATCAGTCTGAGGGCAAGGCCTGGAGCGAGGCCCACATCAGTATCAGTTTGGGGACGAGGCCCACATCAGTATTAGTTTTGGGATGAGTCCCAGGGTAGAGGCCCACACCCACATCAGTATTGGTCTGTGGCAAAGCCCACATCAGTATCAGTTTGGGGCAAGGCCCGCATCAGTATCAGTCTGGGGCGAGGCCCACATCGGTATCAGTCTGGGGCGAGGCCCGCATCAGTATCAGGCTGGGGCAAGGCACGCATCAGTATCAGTCTGGGGCGAGGCCCGCATCGGTATCAGCCTGGGGGTGAGGCCCGCATCGGTATCAGTCTGGGGCGAGGCCCACATCAGTATCAGTCTGGGGCGAGGCACACATCAGTATCAGTATGGGGGCGAGGCCCACATCGGTATCAGTCTAGAGCAAAGCCCACATCAGTATCAGTCTGAGGCGAGGCCCACATAAGTATCAGTCTGGGGGCGAGGCCCACATCAATATCAGTCTAGGGCGAGGCCCACATTAGTATCAGTCTAGGGCGGGGCCCATATCAATATCATTCTAGGGCGAGGCCCACATCAGTATCAGTTTGGGGCAAGGCCTGCATCAGTATCAGTCTGGGGCAAGGCCCACATCAGTATTAGTCTAGGGCGGGGCCCACATCAGAATCAGTCTGGGGTGAGGCCCACATCAGTATCAGTTGGGGCAAGGCCAGCATCAGTATCAGTCTGGGGCGAGGCCCACATCGGTATCAGTTTAGGGCGAGGCCCACATCAGTATCAGTCTGGGGCGAGGCCCACATCAGTATCAGTCTGGGGGGGAGGCCCACATCAGTATCAGTCTGGGGGCGTGGTCCGCATCAATATCAGTCTAGGGCGAGGCCCACATCAGTATCAGTTTTGGGATGAGTCCCAGGGTTGAGGCCCACATCCACATCAGTATCAATTGGGGGAGAGGCCCACATCAGTATGAGTCCCAGGTTTGAGGCCCACATCCACATCAGTATCAGTTTGGGGGCGAGGGCCACATCAGTATCAGTTTTTGGATGAGTCCCAGGGTTGAGGCCCACATCCACATCAGTATCAGTTTTGGGATGAGTCCCAGGGTTGAGGCCCACATCCACATCAGTATCAATTTGGGGGAGAGGCCCAAATCTGTATGAGTCCCAGGGTTGAGGCCCACATCAGTATCGGTATCAGGTTTGGGGATGAGTCTCAGGGTCGTTGTTGGGGGTTTTAGGGGCTAAATCCGGTAACGCAGCGGAAGCGGTGGAAAATCAAATTTTCCGATTTCAAAACTTTTTCTCGGATTAATTAAATAAACATATTTATTTAATTATCCAATAATCAAATTATGAAATAAAATTCAAATGAATCATATTCAAGTGAATTTACCGAATTACCCTTATATTGGTATTTTGTCCATTTTAGTCCGAAATTGATCTAATCAATTTTGAATGATTCTAAATCATTTCTAAGATGAAATTAGCATGTTCAAATAAGGAAATCACAACTGATGTCTTATCTGAATAAGTCATCCAAAAATGCCACTTTGCATTCTTTAGCTAAAATATACAGTTTATTATCAACATTAACCAATATATCTTTAATTGTTCAATTAGCGTGACTAGAGATAAGTTTTCTCAGAATCTACAATAGATTGTTGAGTATAACTTTTCTCACTGTCATACTGTAAAGGTCAAACCTTTAATAAGCTCATATTGCTTTCGTTGCGCAAACAATTAGCACATATCATGAACTAATTCATAATGAAAGCGTAATCAAGTTCAAAACTTGATCGTAGTAAGCTATGAACAATCTTAGATCTATGGTTCAATGGTGAACTTCCAGAATTGATATCAAATATCGCTTCCATTAAAAGTTATAGGATAATTTTTCTTCAGTAAGAAAACAACGGAACCATTAAGTATCAAATACTCGTGAATGATTCTGTTATCCTATTGGACTTGTACGGAAGATGTATAAGGGTTGTTTCATCTTATTAATTACATAGTTCCAATTATAATTTATCATTCTCACATTTGACTTCAATAAGTCAAGTCTTTTTCTACAATAATTAACATCAGATGTTACACACCAAGTAATAAAACAATTTTATTACTTAGGATCGTAGTAAAGATATTCTATTAAATAGAATACAATATTCTATTAAACAAAATAAACGATAAACTTTTACTTATACCTCCAAGGTGTAAGTAATTTCCATTATATAACTATTATATAAAAGAAACATTCATATCTTAAACTTTTCAAGATTCGGATTTCTACCTATACATATATCATATATGTAACTGTAGAAATTAATGGAACATTAATTAAAGAGATGAATTAGTGTTACTGGAGCATAACCCCAAGAGTATTGAAACTAATTCGGTAACATTCAATATCAAACGAATCAAATCATATAAGATTCGACTGCTCCCACTACTCAATTCCATCAAGATGGAATCGTGGAAGAACAATATTGAATATGAATCATATTCACTAAATAACCTTAGAACTAATTGCTTTAAATTCATACGTTTGATCGTATCAAAGATCTTTGAACAGTTCAAAGACATGTTATGAATTTTGAGGATAGAATTCTCTAAAACCTTTAGATTGAATATATTTGAACAAGTCAAAAATGTTCAATCTACGTTTTATCAGAACGGATTGAAAGTACTTGATACTTTCAAGACTTTCAATATGTGTTCCTTTAGAAACACATAACTAAGTTATGACAATTCATCAACTAAGTTACGAAGTATAGAAAACTACCTTAAGCAATTATTATTCATTAAACTACATACATCCAATGTATCAGTTAAATAAATCTGGTGGTCCAATGACAATCATTGATTAAACGAGATCTTAATCACTTTCCTGAATACAATATTCATTAAATGGATAAGGATATGTGGTGTGATCTAGTATCAAACCATCCTTCACCATACGGAATAAGCATTCAATGCTTAAGTGATTAAAACCATAAAGCACCGTTCTAAATTATTTACTTTACCGAATAATTTTCTTAATGTTTATCTCTACGTCAATGACACTACTAGTTATTATAAAATATGTAACAATTGTTTATAAGAACAAGTGACTATCCAATAGTCGCAAGTTCCGATATCAAATATCAAAACAATCGTTAACCAATATTTCAAATAACTAGACGGGAGATCTGGTATCCAATACCTATAGTTGTAGTATTGTGAAAATCGATATTTTCTATACACAAATATACGCATCTCCTTTCTTTAGCTTTACTATTTGCATTCAACTATTCACAACAATTGTAAATAACTGATTAGCAAATTGTGTCAGACACATTACCTCTAAAGGTAATTAAAGCTTAGAAACGTCATTACTAGATAAACAAATACCTAATAGGGCTTTCTAAATGCCAGTCAAGAATCTCGAGACATGAACTAATTCAAGTCAATTCTTACTGCATAAGAAACTATTGTCTCTAAAGTATTATATCCTAAAGGGGATATCTATCTAGATTATCTATCATGACTTAGAAACTAAGTCATTAACCATCTTTATTTTTCAAGAAAATCGGAACAACAGTCCCGATGGTTTAGACTAATCTAATAATATCCTAGTCTAAAAGTATCTAGAACATATTCTAGAATAACTGCAACCAAGAGTCTAGTCAGATAACATATCAAAATATATGTGCAGTAAATAAAAGTTTAATTCTATATACTATAGAATAAGGAAACAAACAAGCGGCAATTTCCATAATAATACATACTGCCTAAGTTAAGGAATTTTTAAACTTAGCAGTGCCTCCCACTATTTTACGTAATACCGTAATCCCCAACGAAAAAACGAGAATTCAATAATTAATCGAATTCCATAATGGGAAGAGGACCCCATGAATATATTTTCGACTCACAGCAGAGGCACGGTCTCGCCTACGTATATTCACAGGTAGACAACTAATTGTCAATCACTCACTAGTGACTCCGAGGTTCCGGTCCTGGTCGTTTCTCGTTGTGTCGCTGCGAAGGCAGGCCCACAAGGAGACGTACCAAGGTTAAACTTGTCAATGATAAACTCAAGTTACTTGCGTAACCCTGACAGCTATGGCACGTTCAGGATTCCGCTTTCGCTTGAATTTATCTAGTATCTAATATACATTCGGCATAAATAAATTTCTATCAGCTACATCCTCACAGCAGAGGCACGGTCTCGGATGTAGTCAACGAAAAGATATTTATAAACCGTATTGACAAGACGGACCAAGAAACAAGTATTCCAAATACTAGTTACTATAAAACCTTATTAAGCGGGGATATTCCATTAAGTGTCATACACCCTAAATCTAATCAAATTAGATTATAACAAGCATGTATAAAGTCAAGAAAACATGATTAAACATTGAATAAAACAAGCTAATCATTTTATGGAGGCCTAGAATCAGACTCGCTTTGATACCATTTTGTATCAGGTTTTAGGGGGAATATCCGGTAACGCAGCGGAAGCGGCGGAAGATCGTATCTTCCGATTTCAAAACTTTTTCTCAGATTAATTAAATAAACATATTTATTTAATTATCCAATAATCAAATTATGAAATAAAATTCAAATGAATCATATTCAAGTGAATTTACCGAATTACCCTTATATTGGTATTTTGTCCATTTTAGTCCGAAATTGATCTAATCAATTTTGAATGATTCTAAATCATTTCTAAGATGAACTCAGCATGTACAAAACATCAAAACACCAAAAGCACCAAAATCCCCAAAATCTAACTCCTTGGCCGAATGCTCCCAATGGTGGGCATTTTGTGCCTTTTATCATTTCATGCATCAAAACACATCAAGATGTAATACAATGAACATGAAAATTTATATGCATCATATACACATCCAAATACACAACATATATGAAAATCCCCAAATTTGGAATTGGTCATGAACCCTAATTTTTCAATTTCCTCAAATTGGACAAATTAGACCAAATTGGTTAAATCCAACACTTCAATCATCTTTCTTCCATCCAATCAAAGTCTCAACACAATGAAACAACTCAAGATCAAATCTAGGTCATCTAAGAGTGGGTCAACAACTCTAGATTAGCAACAAGGTTTCCAAAACCTTAAAAGAAAGCTTATAACTACAATAGTCACAATCTTCCTTCATCACACATGCTCAACACTTTCACCAAAACTTCCATCATCAAAAACACAAAGAATAAAGAATAATAACCTAAGAACATCATATGTTAAAGCCTAGATCCTAAGGAACATTTTCCTTTCTAATAGCAAGTTGAAAAACTTACTAAAATCCAAGCTTTCTTGGTTTCTTCTTTCTTTCTTTCTCACAAGCTTTCTTTGGTTTCCATTAATGGAGTTTTCTTTTAAAGTGTATTAGGTTAAGAAGAATGAAATGAAAAAATAACATATACTTGTATCATAATGGCCTTGGCCGAAATTACCTAGCCAAATACAAGTTTTTGCAATTTCAATTTCATTTCACTTTACATTTGATCAACTTGGTAAATATCTAAAAAAAACTTTATTAGATATTTAATTAAGTCAACAAATGCAACTAAGAAAAATATAACTCTTATATTTAAAGTGTATGGCCGAATTTATCAAATAATAAAGGAAAAAGATATTTTCATTTCAAACAATTTTGAACAAATATCTTAAGAAGTCAAAATCAATTTGACAACTTTTTCCTTTAATGTAAAGTCAAACATTTACACTTATAATCATTTCCTAACTTTATCATTTAATGATATATTTATTTATTAATTATATTAATCATTTAACAATTAAATAATTAATTAAATACAATATATCAAATATATGTATTATATTTACTTTAAATATCTCAAATACATATATTGATGATATATGTCAAATACCTTTATTTGACTATTTATTATGTGTATTTAATAATATCATATATTAAATACAAATACACATTAATTAGGAAATGACGGTTCGGCCCGTTCGCATGTATTTTTTCGTTTAACGATTAAACGATTTATAAATAATCATCATTATTCATAAATGTTGCTCTAGTGCTCTACGAGTATGTTTCATTATTGAGACTCTCTAGATTCAGGTATATCCGTCATGAAATCCAATTTCATGTGCATAATCTATCCACCCGTAGATTATGACGATCACGGATAAACTAGTTGAATCATACAGGTCGAGGTCATTACATACGTATAATCCCTCCGTCACAGGTATCCAGATAATCCCAGAGATATAGATGTAAACGTCAAATCTCTATAGGTATTATCTCGTCAACGTATCTATTAACAATCTCTAAATAACACTCGGAACTTACTTCCGAGTATACTGTGGCCACAGATTTAACAGACTGCTAATTATATATGGACTACCTATGCTCTGTACACAGAACTGACGGATCCTATCTTGACACACACAGGATATCCTGAGGATCGATCCACACCCAACGAACAGGCGGAGGTCTGATCTAAATAGATCGGTGACGTGACTGCCATCTAAGTGTGGAGGATGTCTCATACATCCACAGTGGTATCTCAAGTCGAAGGACCACTATGCTACTCAACCCGAGAAGATTCTTATTGACGTTGGTGTACCATCCATTAAGAATCTTCAGTGAGCCGTTCAGTGTTTATACACTATAAACACCTACACGTCTATACGAGTCTCCCTAGACTCATGGTTCATTGGGATAAACCATCGGACCAAGTCTCGATATACGACATGTACTGGTCTCAACGGATTTGACTAACCGACCCGTGTTAGCAAATCTTGACCAGGAACTATGTTTGATAATATTCATATAGCAGTGACACTTCCCAATGTCAATTACAAACTAACTTTGTAACTGTGTACTGCATTATATATTATCGGGCCTTTGTCTAATATATACGTATCACGAAACCACATTTAGTTTCAATCTAATCGTAATCAGATCGAATACGTATATAAGAACAAGAGGTGAAACCATAAATAAGTAATATTATGGAATAAGGGGATGTTCGTATTCATGAATCAGACATAAATACGGTCCGGATTGGCGCTCTGAGCACCAAACCCAACAGTCGTGACCCACATCATCAGCAGTTTTGGGGATGCGTCCCGGGGTCGAGGCCCACATCAGCATCAGTTTTGGGGATGAGTCCTACGGTTGTGACCCACATTGTCAGCGGTATTGGGATGTGTCCCAGGGTCGATGGCCCTCTGTATCATCAATTCCAGTTATTGGGATGCGTCCCAGTGTCGTGGACCCATTGTATCAGCAGTTATAGTTCCGAGATACGTCCCAGGGTCGAGGCCTACACATCATCAGACGCCGAAAATGGCGCTCCAAAATGGAGCATAGTTCAAAAAGGGACAACTATCACATCAGACGCCGAAAATGGCACTCCGAAAATGGAGCATGGTTCGGAAATGGACCAAAAGGCCTAACTCATTGGAATAGGAAACATATCCATGCATACATGCATATATATCACATACATGCAATTTTTGTTTTGTATTCGCAGGTTTGTAGAGGCAAAGACCATCTCATCAAGTAACGGTTCAAAAATGAGCCACATTCACACACAACAGATGCCGAAAATAGCGCTCCAAAATGGAGCACACACAACAGATGCCAAAAATGGCGCTCCAAAATGTAGCACACACAACAGATGCCGAAAATGGCGCTCCAAAAAGGAGCACACACGACAGATGCCGAAAATGGAACTCCAAAAATGGTGCACAGTTCGAAAATGGCCCACCAAATCAACTCACCTCAAAGCAACAGGCAAGTCAAGTGGCAGCTGGCGAGCCAGGTAAGTAAAAATGCATTGCATAACTTTGATAGGATTGTCATTGTCACACACTGCACAAGTCCCATCAAAGTGGGGGCGACTGTAGGCACTGCATTTTTGCATGTAGGTCCCTATGATGAGTCTCATTTGGAGACACTACCTTTTAAGTCACGAAAGTCGCGGGAAACGGACGTCGGAAGGGGAAAAGTCAGAAATTGGCATTTTTGCTGGATTTAGTTCGCTTGTTTAGCTTCGGGCTCACTTGTTGGACCTCCGTTCTAAAACACCTTTAGCCCAAAACCCCCGCAAACCATTTAACCTTGGCCCAAAACCCTTGAAATACACATCAAGCCCACACGCCCACCTAGCCCACACGCCCAAGGAAGAAGCCCACACGCCCAAAGCCCAATTATATCTCATCCAAAATAATAAAAACACATATTTAACACATGATGAAATTAAAACAAAGCAAATAAAATCTAAATAATTACATACCTAATTAAAGTAAATCAAATATATGATCTTCCAAATTAAGCCAAATCATGTCCCTAATTAACTAGATGCATTCCTTGTGTAATACTAATTAAAAGATATCACCTTTATTAACAAATCTCATTCCTTTTCAAACAAGGATTCACCCTAGCCTTTGTCTATAAAAGAGACACAAAACCAACCTCACCTCGGCTAGTCAATTCACGCATATTCACACAAGAAACAGCCTTGCATTGCCGTCCAAAAATGAAAACAAAAAAAATCCCTTGCCTAGCCGCATAAACCCCTCACTGCCGCACATCACAAGCCCTCCACTCACCCATAAAGCTTCACGCCTAATCAACACCTTGACAGTCTACTCAATTCACGCCTCTCCTTCACAGTCCACTCAATTCACGCCACTTCCCTTCACAATCCACTCAATAAATGCAACAAACAGCCCCTTAACGCATCAACAGCCCCTTAACGCATCAACACACTGCCTAAATCAACAGGCCTTCACGCAAAACACCCCCGAACTGCACCTAAAAACTTCCCAAAATAGTCCCCGAATTAACCCAAAATAGTGACTGAAAACAGCAGTAAAACAGCAGCGAAATGGAGTGAAAACAGCGGCCCAAATAGCGAAACAGCGAGGGAAAACATTGAACCAGTGAACCGGAGGAGTTGTGGAGCATCAACCTTTCCGACGTCCTTGTACCGTACTTTCGAGAGACGATTTAAAAGGTTAGACCTGATGGCACTTTTCTTATTTATTTTCATTCATCCTTTATTGTTTTATTTATTTCCTTCGCATGAGAGTCGCTTGTGGATGAATGTTGTGGCCTTTGAATGGATGGGAAAATGTGTCGTCTCTTGTGGTATATAGGATGGAAACCCAGACGTAAATTTCGTAGCCGAATCCAAATGGACGGTAGTGCGGTCTATACTTGGGAAACAACTCTACGTACCACTTGAGCAAACGGCACATCTTTATTTTATCTTGTTTGTTTATTATTCGCATTTTATATTCCGTCTTTTACTTTCCGCACGTTACTTGCTTGTGTATTGATGATATAGTGTGCATGGGCTTAGTATGTTGGTCTAAAGGTTCTCTATTTGAGGGAAGAAAAGTCTAAAAGACTACCTTTACGACAATACTTCGCCGCGCCGGACGAAGTATGTTTGGTTGAATGTGAGATATGTTCAATCGAGTATACGAAGTCCTATATTGTTGTCTTTATTTTATATGCATTGTAATATAATGTGCATGGGCTAACTAGGGTGGATTAAAGGTCCTCTATTCGAGGAAAATGCTTAAAGGCTACCTTTACCACTATGTTTGCCGCGCCGAACGAGGTGAACTCGATTGAATGTGAGATGTGTTCAATTGGGCACACGAGGTCCTACATTGTGTATGTGTTCAATCCATGCATTTGTTTGTGTCATTTCAGATGCCATTTTGGTAATCTCGTTCGAACGCGTTTCCGAAAGCTACACGAACGTACGCATTCTGTCTCAGTCCGTTCGAACGCGTTTACGAACGCTACTCGAACGAGCATGCATTTTGTTTTATCATGCATCAGGTCTTATCCTGTTCGAACGCGTTCTCGAACGCTATACGAACGCGAACCTTCTGTTTACCGTTCGAACGCATTTTCAAACGCTACACGAACGCATATACAGTGAACCGAGTCCTTTTCATCACATTTCATGCATGATTGCTTCTTGGGTGATTTCTCTTGCATTATGTAATTAATCATATCATTCCATTATTGACACTTTTACTGTTGTCATCTATTTGTATTCCTGCATTTATCTATTTGATGTGTTCGTGAGATTGTGTTCAAGCATGATTAGGTCGTTAGTATGTTACTTGTTTCTTAAAGCATGATTAGGTCGTTAGGATGTTACTTGTTTCTTAAGCATGATTTAGCCATTAGTACGTTATCCCTCTATGCATGATTTGGTTATCTTCTTTCGCAATAGGCGTTCAATTTACGCTTATGTTTAGGTTGTTATTTATTTTTCGTGTTTGATGATTCAACATGTTCATGAGATTATTGGGTGATATCGTATGTTTTCCGTTATGATGATTTATTTTATACATGCGAACTTAGGAGTATATTATCCTTGGAAATATATGTTGCTTAGGCTTGGTTAGATTATTGCACAAATCCTTTCATTACAAGTAGCATAAGTAAGGGACCATTCCGAACCCAACGGTTTGAGGTCTTCCCTTGCGAGGGGTGAGTGCGGCCTTAAATCATTTTCCCGATTCACACCGGGTGGCGACTCCATGTTATTTCTCCGGTTTAGTTCCCCCGCGGACTACTCCGTACTCCCGACCGGGCCGCGAGCCCGGGACAGCGTCGCCGATTTCTGTGTCCTACAATTAGCTCTTTATTATTACAAACTTCGGGCAATAATAATAATTTATTTAATATAATTCAAAAGAATAAAGATACAATAAAAAAAAAATTAAAAAAAATCACATAAATATGTATGAACTAAAAATTACACACATATATTTGGAACTTCAGGTTCTCTTGAAAAATAATTCGTTGACCTAAAACTTCAAGTTCAAATCTTACATTATTAATTAGAACATTAGGTCCTAAAAGAGAATTATATTTCATAACTTCAATTTTCAATTAATAAGATTAATATTTAGAACTTCAAGTTTATAAATATGATATTATAGATTCATAACTTAAGGTTCTATGGTAGATTTAAAATTGCAGGTTTTAATCTAAAGTCTAATTGATTGAGGTTAGAATTTCATGTTCTTTAATTGTAGTGTAATTATAGAACTTTGGGTTCTATAATTATTCTGTAGATCTAGAACTGTAGGTACTAATCTAATAGTTAATTAATGAGTTTAGAACTTCAAGTTCTAATATACATCTTATAGTTAATCATAATTATGAAAGAAACTAAAATAAATTTATGAAAAAAAAAACAGTTTTTATTTTTTTATGTGGGTGATCCAAATTAATAGCAATCACATAGCATACTAATAAGAAAAATTAAGCTATTAAACTAATAATAATAAAAGCATAACATAATGAATTAGAATTACAAGTTCTAATTGTAAGATTGAAATTCAAAACTTCAGATTATGAATTAGAATAACAGGTTCTAGTTTTAAAAATTGAAATTCAAAACATCAGGTTTTGATTTATTTATACTGATTGAAAACCTCTTTTATTTTCCATATAATTCATCATATCACCAAAATTCACTCAGAAAAAATCATAGCAAAAAAAAAAAAAAAAAAAAAAAAACTAAGCCATCTAATTATCGAAACAGAGACTTCAATGTATTGAATTTAAAAGGTGACGACTTGAAACATAGGCTTCAAATTATAAACATAAATTGAAATTTGTGTGTCATGTTTGTCCTCAAAGTCGCACGAAGTTGCACAGTAAAGTTTCTCAACGCCATAAATGGCGATGGCGATGGCTAGTGACTTCGCTTCAAGAAACATATAGCCTTAATAATTTGATGAAAAATTGGCTTTTATCGATCATGACTCAAATTGTCAAAGGCTTCAGGCTTTATTCATCATCATTTGAATATGATCAAAGCATTTGATCATATTTGATCATCATCATGACTTGGCTTCATGGCAAGATTTGACTTTATGATGTACTCGACTCTTTTTTTTTTTGTAGGAAAAAACTTTAAAAAAAAATGATCGTCCTAATAATGTGTTATAAAATAAGAAAGAAATAGAAGAAGAGAATATACCTTGTAAAGTTGCAGGCTTTTATTCTTATTTCTCAATTGAATCAAAATTACCTATGTATATTCCTAGAGAAGAGTTATGGTGGGATAATTATCCCTATTTGGTATGAGATACGTTACAAAAATAAAAATAATTATCTAATTAATAAAATATATAAATTAAAGTAGTGAGGAGCACACTACATATTTACAACATTACATGTATTTTTAAAAATATTTTAAAGTTCTTTGTTACTTATCAGTTTATATTAAAATTTACTTAATTACTATCTATTTTCACATACTGCATGTTGAAATTTCAATTATATCATATATAGATAATATTTTTACCTTTGAAAATTCTTATCCAACAGCTGCAAAATTAATGTTGTTTTGGATAATTTAAATACTAAGTAATTGGCTCAAATTAGGGATGACAACGGGTCAGATGTGGTAAGAGAATGTCAAAATCTATATCTGCTCTATTCAATCAATAAGTATAAAAATTATTCTCTTATCTGTCTTTATCATACCTGATCCCATGTAGGTCCTCATTTACATAAAGATTTTATCTTTATTTGAACGGTGATTGTTAGTGGATTTGTGTCATTAAACAGAAACGAACATGCATTCAAACAGATCAGAACCAGAAAACTCAACCAAACTATGCAAAAAATCCTAAAACTTGAAATATAATGAAAAACCTGGAAATGACGAAATTTATAGTCCAAACCGAGATAGATCTTTGTCTTTAAGAACTTATTAGCCATGTCTCGGTGTTCTACGGGTTTTGTGGTTAATGTTCTCCCAGGATAACTCGGATTCCTCTTGTTCAAGGGGCACTCCTTAACAAGATCTTGAACTTGGAAATGGAGGAACACTCTCTCGACTCAAAAACCGAAATTATGAGACTCTTTTTTGTTTAGGGTGAATTCGGATTGATTTCCTCTATATGAGAATGAACATGGAGGCCTCCTTATAAATGCATGGAATGGTGCCTTAAGGGGCACCCTTTGGGTTGTGGTGCAACCCTCCAAAGGGTTGTACCCCTCACATGCATCCTTTGGAGCCTAAAACCATGTTATACACAATTGGAGGACATGTCCCTATTGTTGGACAATTATGACCCATAGCATCACTATTTGTAAAAGACATGGTGTTCTTTGTACAAATTAACTATGTGACAAAGGAATATACTCTTTTATCATTTTGTAATTGGATTACTTGGATATATAAATGATAAAAGTCCATATGATTAGTACCAGATTAATAAGATATGAGACAATATTAATCCACGAAAGGTTTAATCATTAAATATCTCTAGTCGTAGTATTATCGAGACTGGACATCGATAATGCGGAATAGACTAGTATTGCACTTGTGCGCGTTATGGAAGCTTAACATCATAGTTCTCATATATTTAAATATTGGATACTTATGCAAGTGTGATAGGAGGTTTTGTTAGTCGTTGGACCGGGAACAGCTTCACTCTGGATAGATCCCTCAGAATCCCATTGGTAGTATGACTATGTGTCTATGGGAATCCGAATCAGGGTAGGTGTATTTGGTCTTAACCTGAGACTTGCATTGCTAATACTTGCGACAATCAATATACTTTGGTTTTGGTCGTCCGGTGCTTTAACAGGTTCTATGTACGCCTCTCCTGGGTATACTGAGAATCGTAGTGTATTGGGTGTGATGTCAAGATGGAAGTATCACTTCAGTCATATGGAGATGATGATCACGTAGGATACATAGCTAGTATTCTTAAATGCTGCAGCTATCGGATAGTATGACTAGGTCATGATTATCCGATTATAGAGACTAGTTGCTCGTGATCCGATATATGCTTCGTACGGGGCAGACACAATTCCAACCCCAGGCCTAGCATATGACATCCGATACTGGATCGTAATACGCAATACACTATATACTACGCCTGATAAAGATTATGTATTCTTCGTTGAATAATTCTGGAGAATTGGGTAGGCACGGTGTTTTGCTAGAAGCCAATCATGTCTTGTAAATCAGTAAGAACGTGGTACAGGGTACGCACGTATTCGGATAGTCCGATGACCGTATTTACTGCCAACATATCCAGGGATCTCTTGGGTCGCTTCCTAAAGATTCACCGATGAGATTTGACTCGAACAGTAAATTAATCTGGAATTAATTATGAGAGAGAAAATTAATATGTGATTAATTACGGCAATAATTAATCTGGGATTATTTAACAAAGAGAAAATTAATCTGGGATTAATTACATCATGAATTAATCTGGGATTAATTCGTGAAGAAGAGAGAACGCGATTAATTTGGAATTAATCGGTAAAATAAATTTAATAGTTAAATTGGATTTTTCTATTTAATTTATTTATTTGGGCTAAAATAATATATTGGATATATTAATTGAAATTGGATTTCAATTCAAGCGAACGAATTAATTTGGAATTAATTCGTAAGCGAATTCCGTAATAATTTTGCGAGGCATTATTATTTAATTAAATTGGATTTAATTACGTTGCGACGGAAAATTCGTTTAATCGGATTAAACGAAACCGAGTCCGAAGTGTGTTGAACAACCCAACTTGAATTTTGAATTTAAGTGTGGGACCCACCAACTTACATCAACAAGTCACTTGAGTGATGGAAGTGGTTAGGAGCTTTTAAAGCTTTCTTGTCCAACACACTTTGCCTTTTTGGAAAAAGTATATACACTTTTTGAATTATTGTTTTTGGTATTAGTTCTTAGAAAACTAAAATTATCAAAACAACTTCATCTCTCTTCTCCATCCTCTCCCCATGGCCGAACATCTTGCTTCTCTTGGAGAGCAATTTTTTCTTTCAAACTTTGTTCATGCTAGCACATAAGGAGACAAGTGAATGTGATAGGGAAACTCACCCGAGAGTTTGGAACTCGATTTCAAGCTCCGATGTACTACATCCAAAGGAATTTTGAAATCCTAAAACCGATCAAGGTGAGTTTTTTTCCGCAACTTTCTTTGATTAATTCACACACAAATCACGCTTAGAAGATCATTGGCATGTGTAGGAAACAAACATCTATATGGTACCATCAGAGGGACATGTCCCTCCTCTATCCAAACAATAATATTTGAAGATTTGAAGAATTTACAACAATCCCCCACAATTCTTCAAATATTCATACAGACACTTTAGAGAGTTTCCGTGAACTAAAGCTGCATCGAAATAGGTAGCTTTCGCCTTGAACCTTTCCTAGTGAATGACAATCGGATTTACTTGGCAAACCAGTGACCCATAGTCTTGAATTGTTATGCCGTTGGTGTAAACCAAGACAATTGCCAACACACAGCTTTACTTCGACCATTTCCCATTCTACGGTTGTGTTCATTTCGGCCCTGAACAGCGGTCCCGGATTCATCAAGCACTTTAGGGAAATCAGCATGTAAAATCCCATGGAAACGACTCACTTCTTACTTGAAAGAGGTGATCTACTATGAAGAGGTAATCTGCCTTTACCCCATTAGGACTCATTTCCTAATATAGTGATCATTAAAAGCCTTAGCTTATCCTAACCTTGACAGACAGCACTCTGCGTCATTATCGGAATGGGAAAGAGTACAAAACTCTTCAGTGCTTGTTTTGAATTGCAAAAAGTTTCAGTTGTCCCTTTTGAACCTAGATCTTGGGATCTCCAGTCATCTAGGTTGGGTTTCCACAGTGACAATTCTTAATTTATAGGCTTCAAGCCCATTCCCCTCGATGACTTCTCAACTTTCTCTCTAGGTAAACCTTTAGTAAATGGATCCGCTAGGTTTTCCTTCGACTTAACATAATCGATCGATATTATGCCACTTGAGAGTAGTTGACGTATGGTATTATGTCTCCGATGTATGTGTCGAGACTTACCATTATACATTGTATTTTGGGCTCTCCCAATAGTCGATTGGCTATCACAATGTATGCTTATCGTTGGCACCGATTTGGGCCAACTAGGAATATCCTCCAGGAAATTTTAAAGCCATTCTGCTTCTTCCGCTGTTTTTTCTAATGCTATGAACTGTGATTCCATAGTAGACCGGGCAATGCATGTTTGCCTTGAGGATTTCCATGACACGGCTGCATTACCAAGTGTGAAAACAAATCCACTCATAGATTTGGAATCCATTGTATCAGATATCTAGTCAGCATCGCTGTATCGCTCTAGAATAGCATGATATCTCTCATAATGTAGCCCATATTTTGAAGTTTCTCTCAGATTCCTCAAAACTCTTACTATGGATTTCCAGTGGTTATGTCATGGATTGCTCGTATATCTGCTAAGTCTATTCACAGCTTGAGCGATATCAGGTCGTGTGTAATTCGTGAGATACATATGACCTCCGATGATCCTCGAATACTCTAATTGCGATACGCTTGAGCCAGTATTCTTTGATATATAAAGAGTTAGGTTAGCTACTCCCAAATCTTTCATATCAAATTTGATGGATAACACTTTCTTAGTAGACTGAATCATTTCATGATTACTACCAATTATCAGCATATCGTCTACGTAGAGACACACAATGACATATCCTTTTTGAGTTGATTTAGTGTACATACACTTATCACACTCATTGGTTTTAAACCCACTTGACAACATCTCTTTGTCAAATTTCTCATGAAATTGTACAGGTGCTTGTTTTAATCCGTACAATGATTTTACAAGTTTGCACACCTTCTGTTCTTGTCCAGGAACATTAAACCCTTCTGGTTGTTCCATGTAAATCTCTTCATCCAATTCACAATTCAAGAATGTCGTTTTTACATCCATTCGATGTATTTCAAGACCAAATATAGCTGTTATGGCTATGAGCATTCTTATCGACGTGATACGAGTCACTAGTGAATAGGTATCAAAGTAATCAAAGCCTTCTTTTTGTCTACAACCTTTTATGACAAACCTCGCCTTGTACTTATCTATTGATCCATACAGTTTAATCTTTCGTTTGAATGTCCATTTGTAGCCTAGTGGCTTACAACCTGGAGGAAGATCAACCAACTCCCAAGTATGGTTTTGAAGGATTGAATCAATCTCACTGTTGATAGCCTCTTTCCACAAATGTGCCTTTTCCGAAGTCATTGCTTTCTTATAGCTTTGAGGCTTATTTTCAAACAAGTATGTCAGAAAATCAGGTCCAAATGACTTAGACGTTCTAGCTCTTTTGCTACGTCTAGGTTTATTTACCTCAACATTTCCATGTTGATCTGACTCTTGGTCAACATGATCATTGTCCTTGACAGTATCAATAGTTCTTTTGAGAGACTATCTATTTTATCTTTCCTTACAAGGAAATGTCTCTTCAAAAAATGTCACATTCCTTGACTCAATTATCATATTCGGATTGATTTCAGTGATCTCAGACTTGTGTACCAAAAATCGATACGCACTACTGTTGCGAGCATATCTGATGATTATATAATCAATAGTTTTGGGTCTTATTCTAACCTTCTTAGGTTTAGGAACCATTACTTTGGCAAGACACCCCCATACTTTCATATATTTGTAGGAAGGTACATAATCTTTCCACAACTCATATGGTGTCTTTTCAACACTTTCATATTGTGCCTTATCCAACCATTATAGAGGTAGACAAGTTTCCCATTGTCAGATTATCGCCACCATCGATCTTCTGACACAAGGAAAACATCTTGATATCAGCACATATATGACGAGTAGCCCCAGTGTCTACCCATCATTCTCTCGGATTCCCAACCAAGTTGGATTCAGTTACCACTGGTGAGAGGTCCATCTCTGAGATCTCATCAGTTAACTACTTATCTTCCGCGACATGGGCATCATTTTTGTTTTTCTTGCCCTTGTCCTGAGACTTATTGTTTCTGCAGTCCTTTGCCATATGACCGATTTTCCCATAATTGTAGCACTTCCCCTTGAACTTTTTGTTTTCTTGGGAAGAATCAGCTTCATTGTTCTTTCTCTTTTTGCTACTATTTCCATCTTCAATGATGTTGGCCTTAGAATCCATAGTCATGTAGCTGGCCTTCTCAGACTTCCTATTGTCCTCTTTGATCCTCAATCGAACTCCAAGGTCTTCAAGGCTCATCTGCTTCTTTTTGTGTTTCAGATAGCTTCTGAAGTCCTTCCATGATGGAGGTAAATTTTCAATTATGGTGGCAACTTGAAACGTCTCACAGAGTTTCATTCCTTCATCCAGTATTTCATGAATGATCAATTACAGTTAACCCAACTGAGACATTATTATTCTTGAATCTATCATCTTGTAGTCCAGGAACCTATCCATGACAAATTTCTTTTGCCCGACATCCTCGATTTTGTATTTCTTCTCGAGAGATTCTCAGAGAATCTTCGCAGAAGTCATGTTTTGGTACACATTGTATAGGGTATTGTCAAGTCCACCCAAAAGATAGTTCTTGCACAAGAGGTCGCCAGACGACCATGTCTCTTCTCGCAGTTGCTTGGCTATTTTCGATTCACCCTCCACATGATCCGGAGGATCTTTGAGGTATTTAGCCAACTGTAGAGTTGTCAGGTAGAACAACTTTTTGCTCTGCCACTGTTTAAAGTTTGCCCCACCAAACTTTTCTGGTTTTTCTCCATGAGAGACCGGTACTATGAAGTTTTCGCTAGCCATATGTAACTGGAAAACCAACAGGGATCAATAAGTCTACAAAAGACAAATTACACAATGATGAACAAATGATCTTGTTCAAAGTGATATACCAAGTATCCACTCGTTGTTCTATTGGACAGTAGTACCAATAAACACAAGTCCTTGAATTTCAACTAAAGTTTCTTATGAAAAGTAAATAAAGGAATATTCCCAGAGGACGAGGGGGGTCCGGAGTAACCACTTAAATCCCTGACCACTTAGGCTCTTATCGCCTTTTTGACAGAATATCCTTTAAAAACTTTCTCAATAGAATCTCTTAGCGATTCAAAACTTAGTAATACACTTTTAATTTTACAATACAATATTCGATATGTGTCAATCAAGATTGGATAGAATTACTTATGTATGATTACACTTTAAATTCCCACCCAAGTATGCAACACACAATTAATTTTCGACTTTATCACTATGTGTATGCTTGTGATAATTGAACACCCTAATAATAACTTAAATCTATACTACCAAGATTATTGTGATTCAGTATATGATTTACTAAGTTAATATTACGATTACTTAAATTAATCTAAGTCTATTCAGTTTATAAAGAATTCCATGACTAATTTGTTAGTGTTGTGTTTGTATCTATGTTCGAACGAGATTTTCCAGTGTGTGCACGTTCGTGTTCCATTCGAGAACGCATTGGAATGGAGTGTTCCAGAGAGTTCACGTTCATGAAGCGTTCGAGAACACGTTCGAACGGAATATTCCAGAGAGTTTACTTTCGTGTTGCGTTTAGGACACGTTCGAACGTTTTAAGTCAAAAGGTTTGCATTTGATTTACGTTTGAAGACGCGTTCGAACGTTCTTATGCAGAAGGCTTGCGTTCGAGTTGCGTTTGAAGACGCGTTCGAACGTTCTTACGAAATTTCAGATTTTTACCTTCACGGTCGTCGGGCGTTCGAACGCCCTTACGTATTTTTCATGCACATACGATAGTTTCCAGAAAATTTCCTTATCTAAGCATGTGAATTTCTATCTAACAACACTAAAATAATAAGTTATTAAGATTGTTAGTGGATATGTGTCATTAAATAGAAATCAACATGCATTCAAACATATCAGAACCAGAAAACTCTACCAAACTATGCAAAAAACCCTAAAACTTGAAATATAATGAAAAACCTGGAAATGACGAAATTTATAGTCCAAGTCGAGATAGATCTCTGTCCTTAAGAACTTATTAGCCTCGTCTCGGTGCTCTATGGGTTTTGTGGCTAATGTTCTCCCAGGATAACTCGGATTCCTCTTGTTTAAGGGGCACTCCTTAACAAGATCTTGAACTTGGAAATGGAGGAACACTCTCTCGACTCAAAAACCGAAATTATGAGACTCTATTTTATTTAGGATGAATTCGAATTGATTTCCTCTATATGAGAATGAACATGGAGGCCTCCTTATAAAGGCATGGAAGGGTGTCTTAGGGGCACCCTTTGGGTTGGGGTGCAACCCTCCAAAGAGTTATACCCCTCTCATGCATCCCTTGGAGCCTAGAACCATGTTATACACAATTGGAGGACATGTCCCTCTAGGGTACCATCCAAGGGACATGTCCCTCCTTCATCCAAACAATAATATTTGAAGAATTGAAGAATTTACAACAGTGATGTCAATATCCATCCAACCAACGAAAATAAGAAATTATCTTTTTATATGTTCCTAATATACCGAAACCCTATAGGCCCTCACCCCACGATAACTTTTTCCATCTCCAACTCAAATTATATGAACTAAACGAGCATTTTTAAGGTAAAAGGATGGTGGTACCTCAAAAACTTTATTTATATGTCCCCGCTTATAGGGGAGGGAAGTCATGGTTACAGTTTTTTAGGAAATCGAAAAATAAGAATACCACTACAGTCTACATTATTCAATCAAATTGGTTTAGATATGAAAAATTAATAGACTCAACGAAATCTGTAAAACCTGTAGTCCAAGACTAACCGGTGAATCAACAACCTGATTAGTTTCTCTGCAAAATTATGAGAGCATTTACCTTCCTTAAAAACATGCATTCACTTATTTTATCTTCACATTGAAGCTCATATCTCACTAGTATGGATGTGTATGGATTGGGTCGGGATTTTTCCAACACGACTCGACCAACACAACTTACACAATCCAATCTGCATAGGTTATGGATTGACCCGTGGGATTGGGTTGGGTCATGTGGATTAAATATATTATTATTTTTTACAAAAATTAATTAAAATTTTAATAATATATTTTTAAAATAATAAATATATGTATAAGAAATTGAAAAAAAATAAGATAACGTTCTCTCAGGATACTTAGTTGCTTCTTGTAAAATTGTCAATTTTTTCTTCAAGAACTTGAATTAGGAATATGCTAGAAACTCTCTCACTTGGAAAAATTTTAGACTCACTAATAATGAATGAAACTTGGAATGAATTTTTAGGATGATTGAAAATAAACCCAATGACTCATTTTTATAGACATGAAGGGTTGTCTTTGGAAAGATATCCATATGTCAATGAATGTAATTCTTTAAGGGTCATAACCCTCTAAGGAAATCTTTCAACCGTAAGGGTTATGTTATTTCCCATTAAGGAACATATCATTTCCAATTAACCCTTTAAACCCAAAGTCTTTTCACATTAAGGATGATATCATTTCATTTCTTAAATATTTATAAACCTTATTTTTAGAAAATTTCATATAATCCCCCAACAAATTTCTAAATATCAATGCAAACACTTATGAGAGTTTTCAATCAAAATTTCATAGCAGAAAGTGGATCCCATGACATTTACTCCAGCCTCACATTATCGACGGTCTTGGCCTTTATAAACCCATTAGGTAGACCTCTAAGGTCAATCACATTCATGTGACTCCTAGTTTGGTCCTGAACCATTTCTTATCCTCTCAATAATGACGATATTGGATTAAGACGTATTCTAGGTGTATACTTATCAATGTGCACTAATGAGCTTCGTATGTACACCTCACAATAATGACGGTATTGGGTGACTGCGTTAACTCATCATGCTACATCTAATATGTTACCGAAGCAACCTAAGTTCCAAGTACTTATACCTAATAATAATAACGGTCTTAGGCATAGGTAGAACTCATTCATCTCCGTATTGACAAGACTGACCTTCCAATAATGCTCCAACATTACTAATACTATTACTTAAAATAAAATAATCACCTAATCATGGGAGATTTATGACAATCAAGTCATTAACATGCATAGGTCAAAATCAAAATTTTAATTTAAAAATATACAATGCATATCTAATATGACTTATGCATAATTAAATTAAAATTAATGTGGCTTAGATTGAAAATATATGTTGTATGGTTAAGACCTGTGCTGATACCATTCTGTTGTGGCGGATATGGAACCCCTAGGGTCGGATCATAGCCTCACGCAGCAGAAGTGGATCTAACCCATGGATATCTAGCATGGATATATATTAAAATATTTTATATAAAACTACACTTTGTTTTGAGTCCGTAGGACAAATCGGGGACCAAAATGGAGTCCAAAAACTCCGGAATTGAGAAAATTAAGTTTTAGTGTTCATCAATTCTACGCATTACAATGCGGAGGCTTGGGCATCGAGATGCCCCAAACTGTGAGAGCAACTTCCAGAGCTGAACGTCTCAACATCGCGATGTGGAAGGGTGAACATTGCGATGCCCATAGGTCCGATGCTCAGTGTCGCGACGCTGGAAGATGAGAATCGTGACGCTGCTCTGTGTAAAATATTGGCAGAGAGCATTTTCACATTCAAACCAATTCTAAACACTTCCAATTTTATCCTAATACTTCAATACACCTAAAATCCAATTTTAGCATCAAAACCACCACCAACACATGTTATACAACTAATATACATGTATTCTAAAAACATATATACATTTGTTTGAATCAAAACAAAAACCAAAATAAAATCCCACAATGAAATGACTCATGAGCAATTCTATGTCACTCAAAGGTGGTCAAGTGATTCTAGAATAGTAGCCTTAGCTCTGAGCGTTAATCTAAAGTTCCAAACTCTTATTAATTATTTTATGTCTAACATGAACATCTTTGACCCAATTACAAGCATATTGTGTTTATACTTCCAAAACATCCTAACACAATTCATTAGCCTAATTTCAACTTTAAGTTATGATATTATGTATCCAATACATAATTCATCACTATATGTTTCACTAATGAAAACTCACTAATGAAGAACATAGCTTAAGAGAAAATCAAACTTACCTAGCAAGCTTGATATAAAGATCCAATTTCCTTCTCCTTTATTGAAATGGTTGGAAAACTTCCAAAGTTTAGCAAGCTTGACTCCAAGATCCAATCCTGATTCCAATGCTAGCAAGCTTCACTCCAAGATCCAATCTTGATTCCTCTTTGTTGAAATGTTGTAGAGATCTTCCAAAGCTTCTTTAAACACTTCTCTTTCTTAGGCTAACTTCTTTAGGAATTGCTTGTTTTAGCTTTCTTAAGCTTGATTAAAACATTTGCTCAAGCTTGCTATTTATAGCAAAACTTAGGCAATTTTTAATTAATATAAGTATTAATCAACTTTTATGTGGGCTTAATCTAATTTGTCCAAATATGTATAATTAGGTGTGACTAATAGCCTTTGTCTACCATTTTGATTTAATCCAATTAAATCAAGACAAAGTTTAATTAATGGATTAGTTATATGTCTACCACTTTGATTGAATCCAATTAAATCAAACCAAATACACCATAATTACATATTTGCAATTATCAAAATATCCTCAAATGGTAGAGATATTTATGAAATTACGACAAAGCCCTTGTGTAATTTTGGATTAATCCAATTAGGTCAAAGTAAATAATCATTGTTATCCAATAACACTTAATTATCTTAATTGATAATTATAATATCGAATATTATTTATTATCAAAAATAATTAGCTACCGAAGTGCTCAACGAGTACACTTCATATTGTGGGACTCTCTAAGTCCAGACACGTTCGTCATATAAGCTTAGCTAATATGTACGTAATTCAGCGACCTCCGAATTCGCGAAGAACACGAACGACCTTTGTGAACTATACAAGTCGAGGTCATCACATATGTTTAACAATCCCATCATCTTAGGCTATCCGAGTTGTTATTAGGAAACATAGAATACACTGTCAAGTTTTCGAGGCCCACATCTCATGTCGACATGTCCACGATTCTTTATAAAAAAAATATAATCCATCCTAAGTGACTAGCTTTGGCCAAAGTCTTAAGATTCATGACTTACTCACATGGATACTTAAACCCATTTACGGTACACATACGGGCCGATAGATCCTATCTTGATACGCACTTGATTAACAAGTGCATCGGTTCACACCCAACGAACATATAGAGATCAGACCATGAAAGGTTTCTGACATACATGGCATCTAAATGTGGAGGATCTCACACAAAATCAATGTTATCATATAGTCAAAGGATCACATATGCTACTCGACTCAAAGAGATTCCTATTGACGGTGGTGTGTACTTCCAACTATTATGAATCACATGTGAGTCATTCAGTATTCACTTCAACAAATACATATATGTCTATACGAGCTTCCAAAGCTCATGGTACATCGGGTTAAACCATTAGAACACCAATTCCAATATACGACATGTGATAGTCTTTTAGGTAATAGGAATTCGATTGTATTCCAAAACTAATGACTATGAATATTTACTTTAAGAATAGTTTATAATAGTAATATTATCCCAAAATCAGACCACCTAGTGTCCAATATTACTACAAGACTATTCTAAGGTCGATGTGATTCTTAGCATATTTATACATTAATCTAATATGCAAAATGACATTACCATTAATAAGGTATGAAATAAAAATGTAGTTATTTTAATAATACATAATAAAAACTGCAATACATTATTCGGATTGGCGCTCCAAACACCAACTCCAACAGTATCAATAGTTCTTTTGAGAGACTTCGTTTTTTATTTTTAATTACAAGGAAGTATCTCTTCAAAGAATATCATATTCATTGACTCAATTATCATACTTGGATTGATGTCAGGAATCTCATATTTATGTACTAAGAATCGATATGCGCTACTATTGTGAGCATATCTAATGAATATATAGTCAACAGTTTTATGTCCTATTCTAACCCTCTTCGGTTTAGAAACCATCACTTTGACAAGACACCCCCATATTTTCAGATATTTGTAGGAAAGTGTGTGACCTTTCCAAAATTCATATGGTATCTTGTCCAATCTTTTGTAAGGTAGCTTATTCAGAACATAGTTGGCGGAAAGTAGGGCTTCCCCCTATAAGTTCTGGGGTAAACCAGAGCCTGTTAACATGGAAATCATCATTTCCTTCAATATTCGATTTTTGCATTCTGTAATCTCGTTTTATTGAGGTGAATAAGAAACAATAGTTTCATGAATAATTCCATGGTTGGAACAATATTCACCGAATGATGATACATATTCACCTCCTCTATCACTCCTAATTCTATGGATTTTCTTACCAATTTGATTTCAACTTTGTTCTTATAGTGTATAAAGTTCTCAATAACTTCATATTTGCTCCTCAGTAAATACACATAGCAAAATCTTATGTTTTCATTGATAAAAGTGACAAAGTACTTATTACTGCCTTTTGTTTGCACAAATTCATATCACACACATCAGTGTGAATAAGTTCCAAGGGTTTAGAACTTCGTTCTATGAAATGAAATGATGTTCCATTCATTTTCGCTTCAACACATGCTTGACATTTATATTGGTTACCAATTGTAAATTTAAGTATAAGGTTCATGTTAATTAATTTACACATTGTATCATAATTAACATGCTTCAACCTATCATGCCATACATTGTGTGACTCAATAATATAAGTAGAAGATGTATCTTTTTTATCATTAGCATTGTGTCTATTGATAGTCATTACATTGAACTTGAAAAGCACTCAGTGAGGTATCATTTTGCTACATAGACATCATTTTTGGTTAGTATAAACTTGTCAGAAATAAATACAAACTTAAAGCCACTATTACTAAGGAGTGAACCTGAAACCAAGTTCTTCTGAATATTAGGAACATGCAAACATTCTTCAATATAAGCTCTTTCACGGATGTCATCTTCAAAACCACAGTGTCTTGTCCAACCACTTTTGAGGTAGACGAGTTTCCTATAGTCAGATGATCACCACTATCGACCTTCTGATATGAGGAAGAAATTTTATTGTCAGCACAAATATGACAAGTACCCCATGTCTCCCCACCATTCTCTCGGGTTCCCAACCAATTTGGCTTCAGTTACAATTGTAAAGAGGTTCAACTCTGAGATCTCATCAGTTAATAGCTCATCTTCAGTGACATTGGCCTTTTTTTTTTCTTTTTCTTGCCTTAGTCCTGAGACTTTTTATTTTTGTAGTCTTTTGCCATGTTACCACATTTCCCACAGACGTAGCACTTCCCCTTGAACTTTTTATTTGCTTGGGAAGAATCAGCTCTAATGTTCTTTCTCTTTTTGCTACTTTTCCCACCCTCAATGACGTTGGACTTAGACTTCATAGTCTTGTAGCTAGTCTTCTCGAACTTCCTATTATCCTATTCAATTCACAACCAAACTCTTAGGTATTCAAGACTCATCTACTTCTTCTTGTATTTTTGATAACTCTTGAAGTTCTTCCATGATGGAGACAATTTCTCAATAATTATGGTAACTTGAAGCGTCTCATAGAGTTTCATTCCCTCATACAATATTTGATGAATGATCAATTGAAGTTTATCTAGCTGAGATATAATCGTCCTTGAATAGACCATTTTATAGTCTAGAAACCTACCTATGATTAATTTCTTTTGTACGACATCCTCTGTTTTGTACTTCTTCTTAAGAGATTCTAATAGAATCTTTGCAGAAGTCATACATTGATACATATTATACATGGTATTGTCAATTCATTCCAAGAGGTAGTTCTTGCATAAGAAGTCTCCTTGCGACCATGCCTCAATTCGCAGTTGCTTAGCTGTTTCAGATTCTCCCTCCACATGACCCGGAGGAGTTTCCTTGAGATACTTAGTCAACTGCATTGTTGTTAGGTAAAATAACATTTTGCTCTGCTACTGTTTGAAGTTTGCTATGTCAAACTTATCTGGTTTATCTTCATGAGCGACCGGTACTCTGATGTTTCCACTAGCTATGTGTAACTGAGAAATACAAAAGACAAATCACAGAAAGATCAATTGTATGATCATGTTTATGTGTTACACTAAGAATCCACTTGTTATTTTGGATAGTAGTATCAAATAATACAAGTCCTTGAATTTGTGACTAAAATTTCTTATGATGGGTGAATAAGGGAAAATTCCCAGAGGACGAGAGGAGTTCGGCGTAACCACTTAAATCCATGCCATCTTAAGCTCTTATTGCATCAGTGACAGAATTTCCTTAATCATTTTCTCAATAGAAAATCTTAGGCATTCAATCTTAGCATTACACTTCAATTCTCAAATAATACAACAATTATATATAAAATAAAGTCAATCAAGCTCGTAAGGAATTACTTGTGTATAACTTGGACTAAGTCTTCGTGATACACTTTAAATTCTCAACCAAGTATACAACAATCAATTAACAAGAATAAGTAATTTTTAACTTTATCACATTATAGAGTAGGTGTATGCATGTGATAATTGAACACCATAATATTAACTAAAATTTATACTACCAAGTTTACAAATTTTTTTCAGTATATGTTTTGTACTAAGTTACTATTATACTATGTAAATATTCAACTTATGTCTATATTATCAAAATTTATAATCAAATTATGTGTATAACATATGATATATAACTAGGTACTAGATTTATATGGATCATTGAATTTATGCAAACTAAATTATTTATATTATTGTACCAAAATTAATTCAAATCTAAAAATTTCCTAGATTTATTTGACCGTTCGAATGAATCTTTCCAGAGAGTTCACGTTCATGTGGCATTTGATGACGCGTTCAAACGAGCCTTTTCAGAAGAGTTTGCGTTAGTTTAACGTTCGTCATAACGTTTGTACGAAAATACGGAATACATGATTTTTCTTATGCGTTCATCTTGCATTCCAATGCCCTTACGTATTTTTCATGCACAAATATATTTTCCAGAGAAAAGAAGAATAAGACATGTAAAAATCAGAGTTAACAACACATGTAAGTTAATAAGTTCTTAATATTGTTGGGCGAATGTGTTATTAAATATTTTATAATATGCATCATTCAATCAAAATCATTAAAAAGAGACCATGCAAATCATCAATTGAACATAAGCACAAGAATAGGAAAAAACCTGGAAATTATTATGTAGAAGAAGATGAACTTGAACCAAGTCGAGAAAGTCTATGTCCTTAAGAACTTATTAACCCCGCCTCGGTGCACTATAAATATTTTTTTTCTAATGTTCTACCAGAATATTTGGTATCTTCTTGTAAAAAATGCACTCATTTCTTTAAGAACTTGAACTAGGAATATGGTGAAAACTGTCTCATTTGGAAAAAATTTAGACTCTCTAATGATGAATGAAACTTGGAATGAATTTTTAGGATTATTGAAAAATTAACTCAATGACTCATTTTTATAGACATGAAGTGTTGCATTTGGGAATGTACCCTTATATCAATGAATGTAGTTCTTTAAGGGTCATAACCCTCTAAGGAAACCTTTCAACTCTAAGGGTTATGTTCTTTCCCATTAAGGAACATATCATTTCCAATGAACCTTTTAAACCCAAGAGTTTAGTCTTTTCACATTAAGGATTATATCATTTCATTCCCTAATATTTATACATCTTATATTTAGAAAATTTCCTACAAATCGACCAAAATGAACCCAACAGATTGAGAAAGAATTTCCATCGCAACCCGTACGGGTCGCGGGTTTACCCGCGATTCAGATTGGATTTACACACCCCTATTTACTATCCCCAAATTAATAAGCACATTTTTTTTTAATTATACGAAGTTTGTCGATTCAACTATCATTCAAGGATAAAACCTAAAAACCTACATGTGTTTGTACTAAATTTTATCAAAATTCTATACTATAAAAGCATTCAACCTAAAAGCTTGATTTCTCATATTCGGTAACGATATTAACTTATGAAGCCGTTTAGCTAGAATGATTTATTAGGACATTCTAGTAATTATACTAAAAGATATTTTGAATTTGATAGTAAAATTATTTTACAAAATAATTGTTGTTTAAAGTAAATTTAAGGGAAACTTTTATTTTAATTAATCGTGGAATTGATTAACAAATGAATTAACAATATGTAAATGATAAACCTGTTAGTAATAATTTTTGAATTGGAAAGCACTTAGGATCTCAAATTAAAAAGAAAAGTTATTTAATGTTTCCTTATATAGTTTTGTGTGCCTTATCCTAAATTAAAATAACTTATGAGGGTCTTTTTAATAATTGGGTCATGCTAACGAGTGTCATAAGGGTACTCATTAAGAATTCATTTTTGGAAAATTTTCACATCATTTTTATGGGAAATTTAAAAATTTATCAAAACATTAATTATTTTTTCATCTTTCTCCTGAAAATTTTCCTAAAATGAATCGTTGATGAGTGCCATTAGGACATTCGTTAGCATTTTCCTTAATAATTTTGTAACTAATTAAAGAACATTGGAGATGAGCTTGGTTGTGCCCGGTCTCATATGATTAAACTGTATGAATATGTAGGGGTGGGCGCGGTTCGGAGCAAAAACCGAACCAAACCATATTTTACGGTCCGATTTTTTTTACCTCTCAAACCAAACCATTAAATAACGGTTTGGTTCGGATTGAAAATTTTTTAAACCAGCGGTTTACAGATTGGTTCGGTTCGATTTACGGATTATTCTACTTAAAAAAAATTCATCCACTTAAGTGAAGACAAAAAAAAAAAAAAAAAAAAAAAAAAAAAAAAAAAAACTAGTCTAGCGAACAAATAGTATGAAGTGCTACGGTGTAAGCTGTGACTCCAGAGAACACATGCACAAAAATTACCTCAAATAATGATGTTACCATCATTCTAATTAAGAGATAAATCCAACAACTTACTTTCAAGAATAAACCATAAAACAAAAAATTTAAGAATAAAATTATTAACAAATAAATTTAAGAATAAAAGTATTAACAAAAAAAATATATTAACAAAAAAATTAAGAATAAAAGTATTAACATACTAATAAAAAAAAAACATAAAGTAAAATTAAAAGAAAAATACAAATCTTTTTATAAAAATATATAATTTTTTAATTATAACGGTTCGATTTGGTTTAACAGGTGCGGTTCGGTTTAGCATCTGAACCGAACCGTAAACCGTTTGGGGTGGGCCAATCCGAACCGCAAACCGAACCGTTAGAAAAAAAAACCGTAAATTCGGTCCGATTTGGTTCGGTTTGCGGTTTGGTTTGGTTCGGTCGGTTTTTTTGCCCACCCCTATGAATATGTGTACCTTCGCACTTTAATTAATTAAAATGTGTAATACACCATATTCCCGACAATAATATATTATATACATTATTATTATTGTTCATCTTATTTATTCAAAAATTTCATCTTAAGCATTAGATAGTTATTAAATTTTGTTTCCATGTGAATTAACTCCATTATCTCACGTCCACTTGATGAATGTCATATTATTTGGAATTTAATTTTGCTATTAAGATCCTCTACTCGTTGCCCTTTTTAGACAGTTTCCAATGTAAATTTGAATGGCTGTGATTTAATTAATTATTTTTTTAATTTAACCCACCAAAAAAGATAAAGCATTGAAAATGGTAAGTAAAAAAGCACAAGTTGGAGGATCCCAATTAAGAATAACAGTATATATATGGTTGGGTGTATAATTTGTATCTTGAATGATGTCTCACCAACCTACGATTGCCATTTGTGTTTGTTAATTATATTTTTCATTATTAATGTGATTATATATATCACTTATTAACCAACATCATTCAATTCTTAGTTGAGTTTATGCTAATTACTAAAAAAAAAAAAATATTAAATCAATTTTAAGAACCTATTTAATATGATCTCACTTATCTCATGACTGTTGATCCAATAGTTAATACAAACTTAACTCAGCATTAGGAAATTTTTTATTATACAATAGTGATACCATGTCACTCATACAGCAACTTGATAATATTTTGTCAAGCGTATTAAAATAATAAAAAATAATTAAATAAATGATAATTATATATGTTTAATACAACTCCACGTCATTAGTTAATTAGTAGTATCATGTTACCTACACAACAGTGGTATCTAGGGATGGCAACGAGCCGGTATGATATCGGGATGTCAATACTCGTATCCGACCCGTTCAACCAATAGATACGAAAATTTGAACATTGCCCAATTCTAATGTATCAGGCCCCCATGCGGGATCCTATTCATACGGAGATTTTATTTCTATTAGAACAGTGATATAAATATCGATACCCAGCCTGTCCAACTAATGAATATATAAGTATTATGTCCCGTCCCTAACGTACCAGATCTCAACGAGCCTCATACTCACAAAAAATTTTGTCATCCATATGTTGAGATTTTTATTCCCGACAAGCAAATGTGTTCGAAACATGATTGATTAATAAATTTATGATTCAATTTTATTTCATGTATGCATTTTGATTTGCTTTATAAAATTCATGAAAATTCTGTGATTATTTATGCAGTTTTAAATTAAATACATATGTTTATGTAAAAAGTTACGTATATATATGTATGGATAAAATTTAAGAGTAATAATCAAAATTTATCTGTGATTTGAAGTTGGTAATCTTCAAACTCGAAAGTCATAAATATAGTTAATTCTATTATGAATGGTGCAGTTCTATCCGGACTATAATATGTAGAAACATAAAAATGAATGTATTTTATATAATAAGATTATATAACTCTTGTTTGGAAAATAATTGAAAAGAAAAATAATTATGAATTATTTTACACTCTAATTATTCCATATAACTCTTGTTTGAAAATTATGACAAAAATTAACATAATATATTTATCAAAAGATAATGTATCTATTTATTAATTTATGAAAATTAATATTTAATTAATTTGATTAATTAATTTTTAATTTAATTGAGATAATATTTTCAAAAGTTGAAAGATTTAAAATATCCAATATTAGAATTATCTCAATTTTGATAAATTATAAGATAAATATTAAATAATTTTATTTTGATTTTTTGAAAATCAAAAATTGATAATATCTTTATCGGATATACTTGAATTTGCTTTATAAAAGAAAAACAAAAGCATCCAAGAGAGGAGATAGTATATCATGTTTCGGGTGTATATGTCATCTCTCTCACAGCAGCGAGGTCCCACACAATTATGGGACCCAGTTATTGTGAGAGAGATGGCATATACATCCGAAACATAATATAATTTTCGGCAAGATAGTGGATTTTGATCATCAAAAGAAAACAATAAAAAGACTCCAAATAACATGAGCTGAAGGGAATTTTGGATTGATCAACAAATCAAAAGGAAGCACAAAACGTGTGCTGAGAAGAAAAATAATATATATATATATATATAATATATATATATATGAATAAGGATTCGTCTCATGCGTTGAGTATATGAATCTTTTACAAAAATTAGAGTGTTCTTCGTAATTATTTTCACGCACACACGTACCGTTGGTGGTAAGAAGATAAGACGAGGAAGATCATGGTTTAAAGATGTTGGAAATTCTTCAATAATATATGGATAGAGGAGGGCCATGTCCATTGGATGGCACCCCATAGGGACATGTCCTCCAATTGAAAATAATATGGTTATAGGCTCCAAAGGATGTATGAGAGGGGTATAACCCTTTGGAGGGTTGCACCCCAACCCAAAGGGTGTCCTTTAGGCACCCTTCCATGCCTTTATAAGGGGTCTCCATGTTCATTTTAAAAGGTCCGAATTTCATCCAAATTTTAGAATCTCTTTTTGTTGTTTGAGTCAAGAGAGAGTCCCTCCATTTTCAAGTTCGATCTCTTGTTAAGTAGTGCCCCTTGAACAAGAGGAATCCGGGTTATCCTGGGAGAACATCAGCCACAAAATCCGTAGAGCACCGAGACGGGACTGATAAGTTCTTAAGGACATAGATATTTCTCGACCTGACCACTGTGTTCTTCATTTACAAGGTTTTTCTTCTTCTCAAAACTTTAGGGTTTATGCATGTTAGTGTAGATCTACTTTTATGTTCTGGATTTGATTGTTTATTGCATGTTTGTTTTCTGTTTAATGACACTAAACCACCAACAATCTTAAGAACTTATCATTTTTAGTGTTGTTAGATAGAAATTCGCATGCTTAGATAAGAAAATTTCTGGAAAATATCATATGTGCATGAAAAATACGTAGGGCGTTCGAACGCCCGACGAACGCGAAGGCAAAAATTTGAAATTTCATAAAAACGTTCGAACACGTCTTCAAACGCAACTCGAACGCAAGCCTTCTGCCTAAGAACATTCGAACGCGTCCTAAACGCAACACGAACGTAAACTCTCTGGAATACTTCGTTCGAACGCGTTTTCGGACGCCACACGAACGTAAACTCTCTGGAACACTTCGTTTGAACGCGTTCTCGAACGCAACGCGAACGTGCACACACTGGATAGTCTCGTTCGAACGTAGATACGAACGCGACACTAATGAACTAAGTCCTGGAATTATGTCTAAATAGAAAAGACTTAGATTAATTTAATTAATCACGATATTAACTTAGTAAATCATATATTGAATCACAATAATCTTGGTAGTATAAATTTAAGTTATTATTAGGGTGTTCAATTATCACAAGCATACACATAATGATAAAGTAGAAAATTAATTGTGTGCTGCATACTTGGTTGAGAATTTAAAGTGTAATCATACACAAGTAATTTCATCCAATCTTGATTGACATAAACACATATATCTACACATATCGTATATTGAATTGTAAAATTAAAAGTGTAATACTAAGTTTTGAATTACTAAGAGATTCTATTGAGAAAGTGTTTAAAGGATATTCTGTCAAAAATGCGATAAGAGCCTAAGTGGTCAGGGATTTAAGTGGTTACTTCGGACCCCCTCGTCCTCTGGTAATATTCCTTTTTTACTTATCATAAGAAACCTTAGTCGGAAATTCAAGGACTAGTATTTATTGGTATTATTGTCTAATAGAATAACGAGTGGATACTTGGTATATCATTTGAACAAGATCATTTGTTGATCGTTGTACAATTTGTCTTTTGTAGACTTATTGACCCCTGGTGATTTTTTCCAGTTACACATGGCCAGGGGAAACATCACAGTATTAGTCTCTCATGGAGAAAAACCGGAAAAGTTTAGTGGGGAAACTTTAAACAGTGGCAGAGCAAAATGTTGTTCTAAATCATAACTCTGCAGTTGGCTAAGTACCTCAAAGATCCTTCGGATCCTGTGGAGGGTGAATCGGAAATAGCCAAGCAACTGCGGGAAGAGACGTGGTCGTCTGGCGACTTATTGTGCAAGAACTATCTTTTGGGTGGACTTGACAATACCCTATACAATGTGTACCAAGGTATGACTTCTGCGAAGATTCTCTAGGAATCTCTCGATAAGAAATATAAAACCGAGGATGTCGGGCAAAAGAAATTTATCGTGGGTAGGTTCCTGGACTACAAGATGGTAGATTCAAGAACAGTAATGTCTCAGTTGAGTGAACTACAATTAATCATTCATGAAATACTGGATGAAGGAATGAAACTATGTGAGACGTTTCAAGTTGCCACCATAATTGAAAAAGTTGCCTCCATCATGGAAAGACTTCAGGAGCTATCTGAAACACAAAAAGAAACAGATAAGCCTTGAAGACCTTGGACTTCGATTGAGGATCAAAGAGGACAACAGAAAGTCCGAAAAGGCCAACTACAAGACTATGAAGTCTAAGGTCAACATCGTCGAGGATGTAAATGGTAGCAAGAAGAGAAAGAACAGTGGAGCTGATTCTTCCTAAGCTAACAAGAAGTTCAAGGGGAAGTGCTACAACTGTGGAAAGAGTGGTCACATGGCAAAGAACTACAGAAACAAAAAGTCTCAGGACAAGGGCAAGAAAAAGAAAAATGAGGCCCATGTCACTGAAGATGAGCAGCTGACTGATGAGATCTCAGAGATGAACCTATCGGCAGTGGTAACTGAAGCCAACTTAGTTGGGAATCCGAGAGAATGGTGGGTAGACATTGGGACTACTCGTCATATCTGTGCAAATAGCAAGATGTTTTCCTTGTATCAGAAGGTTGATGACGGCGATCATCTGACAATGGGAAACTTGTCTACCTCCAGAGTGGTTGGACAAGGCACAGTGGTTCTGAAGATGACATCCGGAAAGGAGCTTACATTGAAGAATGTATTGCATGTTCAAGATATTCGGAAGGATTTGGTCTCGGGTTCTCTCCTTAGCAAGGCTGGTTTTAAGCTTGTATTTGTTTCTGATAAATTTGTATTGACCAAAAATGATGTGTATGTAGGAAAATGATACCTCACTGAGGGCCTTTTCAAATTCAATGTAATGATTTTCGATCGACACGGTGCTATTAATAAAGCTACAACTTCTGCTTATATTATTGAGTCATAAAATATATGGCATAGGAGGTTAGGACATGTTAATTATGATACAATGCGTAAATTAATTAACATTGACCTTAACCTAAATTTGCAATTGATAGCCAACATAAGTGTGAGGCATGTGTTGAAGCAAAAATGCATAGTTACTCATTTCACTCCATCGAACGAAGTTCTGAACCCTTGGAACTTGTACACACTGATGTGTGTGATATGAATATTGTGCAAACAAGAAGCGGTAAAAAGTACTTTATCATTTTTATCGATGATAGCATAAAATTCTATTATGTGTACTTGCTGAGGAGCAAAGATAGAGCTATTGAGAGCTTTGTACACTATAAGAACGAAGTTGACAATCAACTTGGCAAGAAAATCAAAAGAATCAGGAGCGATAGAGGTGGTGAATATGTGTCACCATTTGGTGAATATTGTTCCAATCATGGAATTATTCACGAAACAAGTGCTCTTTATTCGCCTCAATAAAACGGGATTGTTGAGCACAAAAACCAGACGTTGAAGGAAATGATGAACGCCATGTTGACAAGCTCTGGTTTACCCTAGAACTTGTGGGGGGAAGCCTTGCTTTCCGCGAACTACGTTCTAAACAAGCTTCCTCACAGAAGATTGGACAAGACACCATATGAGTTGTGGAAATGTCACATACCTTCCTACAAATATCTGGAAGTGTGGGGGTGTCTTGCCAAAGTAATGGTTCCTAAACCTAATAAGGTTATAATAGGACCCAAAACTGTTGATTGTATAATCATCAGATATGCTCGCAACAGTAGTGTGTATCGATTCTTGGTACACAAGTCTGAAATCCCTGACATCAATCTGAATATGATAATTGAGTCAAAGAATACGACATTTTTTGAAGAGACATTTCTTTGTAAGGAAAGACAAAGAATAGAGTCTCTCAAAAAAACTATTGATAATGTCAAGGACATTGACCAGGTTGACCAAGAGTCAGATCAACATGGAAATATTGAAGTAAATGAACCTAGACGTAGCAAAAGAGAATGAACCTAGACGTAGCAAAAGAGCTAGAACGTCTAAGTCGTTTGGTCCCAATTTTTTGACATACCTGTTAGAAAATGAGCCTCAAAGCTATAAGGAAGCAATGTCTTCGCCAGAAGCACCTTTGTGGAAAGAGGCTATCAACAATGAGATTGATTTCATCCTACAAAACCATACTTGGGAGTTGGTTGATCTTCCTCCAGGTTGTAAGCCACTGGGCTACAAATGGATATTCAAACGGAAGATGAAACCGGATGGATCAATAGATAAGTACAAGGCGAGGCTTGTCATAAAAGGTTATAGACAAAAGGAAGGCCTTGATTACTTTGACACCTATTCACCAGTAATTCGTATCACGTCAATAAGAATGCACATAGCCATAGAAGCTATATTTGGTCTTGAAATACATCAAATGGATGTAAGACGGCATTCTTGAATGGTAAATTGGATGAAGAGATTTACATGGAACAACCAGAAAGGTTTAATGTTCCTGGACAAGAACAGAAGGTGTGCAAACTTGTAAAATCCTTGTACGGATTAAAACAAGCACCTAAACAATGGCATGAGAAATTTGACAAAGAGATGTTGTAAAGTGGGTTCAAAACCAATAAGTGTGATAAGTGTGTGTACACCAAATCAACTCAAAAATGATATATCATTGTGTGTCTCTACATAGACGATATGCTGATAATTGGTAGTAATCATGAAATGATTCAGTCTACCAAAAATGTGTTATCCAGCAGATTTGATATGAAAGATTTGGGAGTAGCTGATATGATCCTAGGAATTAAGATTTCTAGGACATCAGACGGATATATATTATCTCAGACTCATTATATTGAGAAGATACTTGAGAAATATAACAAAGGGGATTTAAATGTGGGTAGAACCCATGTAGACCTAACTCTTCATCTATCAAAGAATGTTGGCTCTAGCGTATCGCAATTAGAATATTCGAGAATCATCAGAAGTCTGATGTATCTCACGAATTGCACACGACCTGATATCGCTCAAATTGTGAATAGGCTAAGCAGATATACAAGTAATCCAGGATATAACCACTGGAATTCCATAGTAAGAGTTTTGAGGTATCTGAGAGAAACTTCAAAATATGAGCTACATTATGAGAGATATCATGTTGTTCTAGAGGGATACAGCGATGCTAACTGGATAACTGATACAGTGGATTCCAAATCTACGAGTGGATTTATTTTCACACTTGGTAATGCAGCCGTGTCATGGAAATCCTCGAGGCAAACTTGTATTGCCCGGTCTACTATGGAATCAGAGTTCATAGCATTAGACAAAACAGCGGAAGAAGCGGAATGGCTTCGAAATTTCCTGGAGGATATTCCTAGTTGGCCCAAATCGATGTCAGCGATAAGCATATATTGTGATAGCCAATCGGCTATTAGGAGAGCCCAAAATATAATGTATAATGGTAAGTCTCGACACATACGTCGGAGACATAATACCATACGTCAACCGCTCTCAAGTAGCATAATATCGATCGATTATGTTAAGTCGAAGGAAAACCTAGCGGATCCACTTAGTAAAGGTTTACCTAGAGAGCAAGTTGAGAAGTCATCGGGGGGAATGGGCTTGAAGCCTATAAATTAAGAATTGTCACTGTGGAAACCCAACCTAGTTGACTGGAGATCCCAAGATCTAGGTTCAAAAGGGACAACTGAAACTTTGTGCAATTCAAAACAAGCACTGAAGAGTTTTGTACTCTTTCTCATTCTGATAATGATGCCGAGTGTTGTCTGTCAAGGTTAGGATAAGCTAAGGCTTTTAATGATCATTTTATTAGGAGATGAGTCCTAATGGGGGTAAAGGCAGATTATCTCTTCATAGTAGATCACCTATTTCAAGTAAGAAGTGAGGCCGCTTCCATGGGATTTTACAGGCTGATTTCCCTAAAGTGCTTGATGAATCCAGGACCGCTGTTCAGGGCCGAAATGAACACAACCGTAGAACGGGAAATGGTCGAAGTAAAGCTGTGTGTTGGCAATTGTCTTGGTTTACACCAACGGCGTAACAGTTCAAGACTGTGGGTCACTGGTTTTCCAAGTAAATCTGATTGTCATTTACTAGGAAAGGTTCAAGGGGAAAGCTACCTATTTCGATGCAGCTTTAGTTCACGGAAACTCTCTCAAGTGTTTGCATGAATATCTGAAGAATTGTGGGGGATTGTTGGAAATTCTTCAATATTATATTGATGGAGGAGGGACATGTCCCTTGGATGGTACCCCATAGGGACATGTCCTCCAATTGAAAATAATATGGTTATGGGCTCCAAAGGATGCATGGGAGGGGTATAACCCTTTGGAGGGTTGCACCCCAACCCAAAAGGTGTCCTTTAGGCACCCTTCCATGTCTTTATAAGGGGGTATCCATGTTCATTTTAAGAGGTCCAGATTTCATCCAAATTTAAGAGTCTCTTTTTGTTGTTTGCGTCAAGAGAGAGTCCATCCATTTCCAAGTTCGAGATCTTGTTAAGGAGTGCCCATTAAACAAGAGAAATTCGGGTTATCCTGGGAGAACATTAGCCACAAAATCCGTAGAGCACCGAGACGAGGCTGATAAGTTCTTAAGGACAGAGATATTTCTCGACCTGGACCACTGTATTCGTCATTTACAAGGTTTTTTTTGTTCTCAAAACTTTAGGGTTTATACATGTTAGTGTAGATCTACTTTTATGTTCTGGTTTTGATTGTTTATTGCATGTTTGTTATCTGTTTAATTACACTAAACCACCAACAAAAGAATCGTGATTCGAATAGATCCACATCGAGAAGTATAGTTTTCTTCTTAAGATCTAATTATTTTGATAATATTAATGCACTAGAAAATACGGATCCGATTTTTTAATATTCATGCAAATAAATTTTTTTTTTTTATGTTATGAACATATTTCCACTGTATATATGAACTCTGAAAACCAAACGAAAGAGTTACTCGAGCACAGGATCCTAATTCAATTATTAAATGAGGCACATTATTTACACCTACGAGCACAAATGATCTATTGGAACTAGGTGTGTGTAGCATTAAATGAATTAAAGCCCAGTAGAAGAATGCTCAACTAACCATCAGACAATGCATTTAACAACACATCGACCCATCCAAATCCATAAAACTTCACACTTGCATTCCTGTAAATAAGCCACCTAACCTAACTAGTACTAGTCAATGCTTTCATTCTACACAAAACTTCATGGGAACCTTGTTCAGAATCATAAAAATTGTACTGTGATGTAATAATGCAAAATCCGTATAATATATGGTCACCAATTTACTGACTGGCAAAGCCCCATTACATTAAATGTCACATGTGGCATGTGCTACTCTTTATTTCTTTACAGTGCTTCAATTAGTTTCCCATTGTGATTATCCGGGTCACTAATAAAATATTGTCCGTTTTGATATAATAGAGTGGCTTAATTCCAAAACTGTTATGATCTTTTAAAATATTAAATGTAGTTTGAGTAATTAGTCATTAGTTGTGATTAATTTTACATTATTTTAAGAAGTGTGATTAGTGTAGATTTATCTTAGGCAAATGGAGTAATTTATTCATTTTCTTTAAATCCATTATTTCATTGTTATTATTATTTTTAATTACATTGCATCCAACTCCATCTAAAATCCCAAATTAAATATATCCTATTTATATTAGACTTGATCATGTTACCTCTTGCTTCCACTACACATGACACGAGTTAGCTTTCATTTGAGAATTAGGGTGGCAACTACATGAGTTGTATTGGGAGATATGGGTATTAATTCCTTAAATTAACTCATCATCTTATGTATTTATCTGATTGAAATCACTTTGTCAGTAAAGCAAAGAGTAAATCCTAACAGGCAAAAGTAGGATCACGTATAGAGAAACAAGAATTGCAGAACAGGTTGACAAAGCTTTTGTCCATGTTGGAAAAGAAAGATTGGTGTAAACAGAATTACCATCAAATGTCAAATTGGAATGTGTTACTATACAATGGTGGTATCACGTACGTTATTTATGTAATAATATAATAATATTTTACTACGTTGTTACAAATAGGAACCGAAATAAGAGAGCTGGAGAAAAATATTCTAGTTTTCTTGATTTCAATATGAATTACAAATTGCCTTTATAAATGCATTATAAAAAAATCAATATTAATTACATATCAACTAACAACTAACATTAATATCATATCTATCAATATTAATTACATATCAACTAACAATTAACATTAATATCATATCTATCAATATTCCCCCTTAAACTCAAGATGGTAGTGAGGACACCAAATTGAGTTTGGAAACGAGGGTTGTGTAACTGTCAGGAAGAAAAGACTTGGTGAAGATATCAACTAGTTGATCATCGGAGCGTAGATACACCAATTGAGGGTACCGCGAGCAATATGTTGACGAATTTGATCTCAATGTATTTGGTACGTTCATGGAATACATCATTATACGCTATTTGAATCACGTTTTGACTGTCACAGTAAAGAGTAGTAAGAGGTGGTTGAGGCACTCTCATATCTTCAAGAAGCCAACGTAGCCATAGAAGTTCGGCAGTAGACATAGCAAGAGCTCGATATTCAGCCTCAGTACTAGAACGAGCAATCAATATTTATTTCTTACTATGCCAAAAAATAAGCGAGTCACCCAAAAAAACACAATAACCAGTAGTGGATCGATGATCAGTAAGGTCACCTGTCCAATCTGCATCAGAGTAAGCTCAAAGAATAAGTGAAGAATTAGCAGAGAAATTGAGACCAAAAAAGAGAGTGTCTTTAACATAGCGAATGCTGCGAAACACAATAGCATAATGAAGAGATCGATGAGAAACCATGAACTAACTTACAATATGAACAACATAGGTAAAGTCCGCTCGAGTGAGAATAAGATAAATGAGACTATCAACTAATTGTTTGTAGAGAGTAGGATCATCAAGAAGAGTACCATCAATAGTGTAAGTTTAATATTATACTCGACATGGGTTGGAACTGTCTTGCTATCTGTAAGGCCGGCTCGAGAAATAAGATCAGAAAGATACTTAGCTTTAGAGAGATGATAGTCATCATTAGAGGAAGTAACTTCAAGGCCCAAGAAGTAACTCAGAGAACCAAGATCTTTCATTTCAAATTATTGACTAAGAGATTGTTTAAGATTCATAATTCCTGAATCATCACCCTCAGTAATAATCATGTCATCAACATAATGAAGTAACATCATGATGCATGTACCAGATTTGCGAATGAATATGGTAGAGTCATGTGGACTGGAGGTGAACCCAAACTGACAAATAGTCGTACTGAACTTGACAAACCATGCAGAGGAAGCTTATTTTAGACCATATAGGGCATGGCGTAGGCGGCATACCTTATGTGGTGGATGATCAAGACTAGAAGGGGGTTTCATGTAAAATTCTTCAGCTAGATCACCATTGAGAAAAGCATTTTTGACATCCATCTGAAACAAACTCCATTATCGAGCAACAGCAATGGCAAGTAGGCTGCGTATTGAGGTAAAATGAGCAATCGAGCAAATGTCTCCTCATAATCAACCTTTTATTCCTGAGTGAAGCCCTTAGCAATAAGACGTGCTTTATAACGCTCAATAGAGCCATCTGAATGTGTTTTTATTTTGTTGCATCCCAATGGATTTTTACCAGAATGAAGATCAACTAGGTCTCAAGTACTATTTTTTTTCCAAAGCATGTAATTCATCTTGCATAGCTTGCTGCCAATGAGGATTAAAGGATGCCTCGCTATATGACTGAGGTTCATGCAAAGAAACAATAGTGGAAAAGTAATGATAATTTTGAAGATAAGTAGGAGTGTGTCTTACTCGAGGAGGATAACGGGAAGATGAAGTATCAATATCGTGGGAGTGTTCAATCGTAAGATTGTCAAAGACAGTATCTCCAGAATGAGCATCATCAAGGACATGTAGCAATGGGGGTTGGACGTCTGTAGACTCACTGAAGGTACCTACATCATGAACATATGGAAACAACTCGATAGAGAGATCGGTGAAAAATGAAGGGTGGTTAGAAGACACTTTAAAATCAAAGAGGGACTAGAACATAATGTGCTTCCAAAAGATAACATGACGTGAGATGCAAATTTTTTATGACATAGGATTCCAACAACAATACCCATTGTGTTCAATTTCATAACCTAATAAACAATAGAGTCGAGCACGAGGTTCTAACTTATGGTGCTCAGTAGGAGGAAGAATGATAAAATAAACACTCCCAAAAACTTTAAGAAGATCATGGGGGAGAAATACCATATAAGCACTCATAGAGAGACATGTGTTGTTTAGTGACTGGAAAAGGAATACGATTAATAACATATATTGTGGTAAAAGCATCTTCACCCCAAATACATTCTAGACAATAAAATGATATGAGCATGGATTAAATGGAATCTATAATATGATGATGTTTGCGTTCTACTCGCCCATTTTATTGAGAGGTGTATGGGCAAGATATTTGGGATAGGATAACTTGTTCTTTGAAAAACCTTTGAAGTATAGAGTCAACATATTCTTTGGCATTATCAGTGCGTAATATTTTGATGGTTTTTGAAAATTATGTTTTGACCATAGACGCAAAATCAATGAAAATCTGAAGTAGTTCAGATCGTTGTTTCATGAGAAAAATCCAAGTAAACCGAGAATAATCATCAATGAATATGACAAAGTATTTGGACCCTCTCATAGTGAATGTAGGAGAAGGTCCCCATATATCAGAGTGAATTAAGTCAAAATGAGCCACATAAGTATTATTATTATTTTTAAAAGATAAAGCTGGTTGTTTATCAAGTTGACAAGAGACATGATTACGTCCAAAAAGTACTTGCGGTTATCGCAGTATAGTTGGGGTGTCGATTCCTCAGAGAGATGGTTACAAAGAACTGGTTTACTTAAACAAAAACGTTAGCAGTAACTAAAGTAAAGACAGATTGAATTGATAATGTAAAATAAAAACTATGGAAAATATGCAGGAAATATCAGCAGAGAAAAGCAGTAAAGCATCGGGAATCCCTCTTATATCGAATTCCTATATCCAGTTATTGATTCATGTTATTACTCAATTGAAGGTTTCACATCTCAAACCAACAATCGAAAAATATTCAATTCTAAGCATATTAAATTCTAAGGTGATTGATGAATTATTTTCTCTATGTTAACAGCACACAAAGTTATCGTTACGACCTATCTAACGTCGACAATATATCCTCAAGCAATACTGCAGTAGAAGACCAACACATAAAACAACTTTACCAGTCACAACCGGGTTTACAAATCACACATAGAAGATGCATGACTGGATCTATATAGGAGTTGACAAAACATAGTTTCTGGATTAAGAAATCGTAAAATAATAAAGAATAACGACCATCAATTGTATTAAACGTTAAAAATGTACTTTAGGAATCAACAACATAAATATAAGAAATCAAATACAAGAGTTCATCATTAGCTTTGCCTAGGAGATTAGTTCTCCATGGAAGAAAGAGATGCAGCATTGATATATCGGAGAGACGTCATTGTTTCCTTGAAGTTCTTCGTTCTCCTCTCTTGATTTTGTGTTTATGGCTTTCTGTTGTGTGTTTATTTCTTTGTTTTTCTCTCTTTTTCTCCTCTTTTAGGGTTTTAGACGAAGTTGGGTTTATATAGGGAAGTCGTGGAGTTATTGTGCGCATCAAATACGTCAAAATCAGGGTTTTGGGGCGTTCTGGGGCGCTGCGACGCTGGTGTTTGGGAGCTAGGGCACCAAACCTGCGGGAAAATATATGCAGTGGAATTTCTGGGGCGCATCGCGACGCCAGTGAGAGGCGCGTCGCGACGCGTGTCTGCTTCTCTGGTTTCAAGCTTTCTTCATTTCAGCTCTTCTCGCGTGCTTCTGAATTCTGATGCGTCCGTAAGGTCCTGAAACACGCGTAATTGATCCAATCTTCATGTTCCACTGCTCCCTAATAATAAAACATAAAATAAACTATAATTAAGATTAAATACATAATAATTAAGCCGAGTTAGCGATGTTCAAAGTACATTTTCATGCACTTATCAAGAAACAATGTAAAGAAGACTATTTCGTAATAGAACCTAAGGACCCATTAGAAATTAAAGGACGAAGTTTACTTAAAGAGACGTGACCAAGGCGTAGATGCCACAACTGAAGAGAGGATGGTGTAGACACCGCACATAACTGGGAGACGCGAATG